>CAUYQG010206264.1:0-21338 GCA_963574415.1 Tarsius wallacei | reverse complement strand
AAGAGATTAAACAAAAGATGGCAGAAGCACTAAAAGGCATCAAAACTGATGACTTCAAAAACTGTTTTTAGTGGAAAAAGCATCTCAAATGATATATTACATCAAACAGAGAACTTTGAAGGTGACTGAAGTTTAAACATGTACGAATAAATACATAAGTTTTTATAAATAAAATCCATTTTGGGAGTCTCCTCTTGTATATTGAAGAGATATCAGCACTCCAATGTTTACTGTAGCACTATTTACAATAACTAAGATATGAAATCCACTTAAGTGCCCATCAAAGGATGAATGAATAAACAAAATGTGGTATATCAACACAATGGAATATCATTCAGCCATAAAAAAGAATGAAATACTGTCACATGCAACAACATGAATGACCCTAGAGGACATTATGTTAAGTAAAACAAACCAGTCACAGAAAGACAAATGTGGCATATTCCTGCTCATATGTAGAAGCTAAAAAAGTTGATCTCATGAAAACAGAGAGTACAATAGTAGTGACCAGAGGTTGGTAAGGTAGAGAAAGAGGGGGATAGGAAAAGGTTGGTTAATGTGGACAAAATTATAGTTAGATATAAGGAATAAATTCTAGTATTGTATAGCATAGAGAGTGAATATAGTGAATAATAATTTATTGTATATTTCAAAATAGCTAGAAGGGAGGAATTTGAACATTCTTAACACAAATAAATGGTAAGTGTTAGAGGTAATGAATTTCTCAATTATCCTGATTTGATCATTACACATTGCATACATGTACTGAAATATCACATGTACCCCATAAATATGTACAGTTACTTTGTAGCAATTAAAAATTTTAATATTATTTACACTGAGTAAAACTAAAAAAATTCTAGTGGAGACTGATAACAAGCATGTAAAACTCCATTTTTGAAGTCTGACCACTGACAGCGACAGCTTCAAGCTCCATCTTCCCTCTTTCTCCAGTGTCTCCCCCCACCCCGCCCCACCACTGAGCAAACAGGTAAGAAAGAATGGACATTTCTTCCCTTGGTACTGGCAGCTATATTCAGACCATGGAAACCACAGTGGTGTGCAGAACTCTAACCCTGGCCCTATCCCCTAGCCAAAATTAACACCAAAACCATTTGTCCCTCCCTTCATTCAAGTCATTTAAATTACCCAGAAATCTGCAGCATGTGAGTAACAAACTTTTCAGATCCTCTTTGTGCACATGTCATTACTCTGGACATCTGGACTCATTTGGTGGTGGTGGTGGCAGAGGAATTGATCCTTCTCTCTGTGGGGTGACTATGTTTGTCCAGACTGCTGTAACAAAATACCTTGGACTGGGTAACTGATAAAAAAACAGAAATTTATTTCTCACAGTTCTTGAGGCTGAGAAGTCCAAGATCAAGGCACTGGTGGTGTCTGGTGAGGGCCTGCTTCATAGATGGTGACTTCTTCTGTGTTCTTGCATGGTGGAAGGGGGCAAACAAGCTCTCTCAGGCCTCTTTTATAAGAACACTAATCACAATTATGAGGACTCCACTCTCATGATCCCAAAGGCCCCACCTCCCAATACTATCACATTGGGGATTAGGCTTCAACATGTGAGTTTTTTTGAGGGGAGGAACACAAAAGTTTAGTCCACAGCCTGGGCCAACCACAAGACATCTTTAAACAAACAAACAAGGTGATTTCAGATAATGGCAAATGTTATGAGAAAAATAAAACAGGACAAGACAATGAGAAAAACAGTAAGGAGTGGTGGGAGTCGAGGCATGGGAAACGGCTGAGCTCTAGGGAATTATGTGACAATTTAATCTCTTGACCAAAGCTCAACTTGATGTGACAGGACTATCAGCTGTCTCCCAATGGTGTTTCTCCTTTCTCTATAATAAGAAGGAATAATAATAAGAAGAATATTAATAAACAACTGTGTTTCTTCTTCCATTTTTAGCTGGGTAAGGGGCCTCTCAGACTAAAAATGATATTTTCAGGTCCTCTCCCCTTAACTGGGAGTAGTCATGGGACTGAGTTCTAGCCAATCGGATTGAACTGGATCCCATTCTCTCAGCTGGTGATTGGAGCTCCAGAAGCTGCCCTGGACCACACATGGCTGTGGGAATTAAAGCGGAGCAGAGCTACAAAATTGGAGCTTGGATTCTGACACTGTGGAGTACAGAAGTTTTGCCTACCTCCAGACTTGAACGAGTGAAAGAAAACCACTTTCATCATGTTAAAGTCACTGAAGTGTTATGTTCTTTTCTCTCACCTGAATAGTCCTAAGTCAAACATTCGTTAAACATTTTAGTTTAGAATCAGTCATCTGTCTCTTGATGTCTTCCACTAACTCTATTCACTCTACTTAACCCTGGTTTTCTTCTTCTTTCTTCCCTCCTATTTCCCCCTTTATTTATTTATTATTTATTTTTTGACAGGGTCTTACTCTGTCATCTAAGCTGAAGTACAGTGGCACAATCCTGACTCACTGCAGCCTCGACCTTCTGGACTCAAGCAATTCTCCTGCCTCAGCCTCCCAAAGTGCTGGGACTATAGGCATGAGCCATTGCACTCGACCTTTCCTTTTACTTCTGTCCTTTTTTCCCCTTAACTCATCATTATGCAAAACTCGAATGTGATGTATTAACTACTGAACATATGTTTTAAATTAACTTTTACTAAAGAAGACATGAAATATACAAAAGTAGAAGGAATAAAAAACTGAATCTTATGTACCACTTCTCAGCCCCAGCAATCATTCACCTATGGTCAACTTCAGCCTATGCACACTCCAGCCTCTTCCCCCTTCCTACATTATTTTGATTCAAATCCATATTATTATTGAATCAAAATTTTCAGATCTCTTTATTAAGAAGCTGGTGAATCAATCTTCTTTACCTTTTTTATATATAAAGCCAAATTCCTAGCTCATGGTTTCCTTCGTCTCACAAGAATCATTCTTTTCTTCTGAAGTATTTGTCGTTCTATTTCCTCTCCCTTTCTCTTCCCTCCTCCTTTTCCCTCTTTTTTCTCTTTCTCTTTCCCTTCCTATCTTCCTCCCTCCCTCCACTTTTTTTTTTAAAAAAAGGAAATCCAGGTCTAATTTTTCCAATTATATATAGTTGTGGTTCCTTGATAAACATTTCATTCCATTTCCAATCATTGGGAGTTGATTTTGCTAAAATGACAGAATTTAATCAAGTATAGTTCCTTTACGAGTTTGAAGAAAAGGATTTTTTAAAAGTCCCACAATTCTTAACTCCTCCTAAGATAATAAAAACTGGCTACACAGTAATACAGTGGAAAATATAATAAATAAGAATAATCCACTGACAGTAGTCACCAAAAGTCAGCACTGGATATTATTTTAACTAGACAAACTCTAAAAACCTAATGATTGGGGTGATGGGGGGAAAAACCTAATGATGTCAAATAATTGTTTTTTATAACATTAATAAGGCATTAAACTTTTATGTCAGTGAACCTGGGCTGATCTCCCCTAAAGCAAGCTGGAACTGTCTTGATATCACTCAAGTATCCACACAGTGCAAACAATATTTAGGAGGGAGTCTAGATTACTGGGACATGGTGAAGCCAGATCTTTCCACCTGAGGGTATGAGCACAGAGTCAGTGTCAAATGCTCATAGATTTTATTTGCTTTTATTTTGTTATCATGGTGAAAAGTAAATTTGTGATCTGTACACTGTTACATAACAAAAGAACTATGACCAATTAACATCAAGCACTTGGTATAATTTTGGAAGCCTACTATAATCCTGAACACTACAAAATTACTTCTCCTCTGGGAAATTGTGGTTATTACAGGCTATACCCCATCCCATTGCTTTCACTTACACCATAGTATTGAAGGTCACATTGCTCAGGAAATGCAATGATTTGTATCCTTTGCTAGGCGAAAGAACTTGTAACGGTTGCATATTGTGTTTACTTGAAGTCATTGAAAATGTGGACTTGTTTTCATCTCTAAATTTCAACATTCAGTTTGCAGAGTCAGGTAAGCACCAGAGAACATTTTGTGAAATAAGTATGTAAATAAAGAATCTTTTTAGACAGAACCAGAGACACAGCTTCTTGAACTTCTGAAGTTCCAGTTTAGGAAGTTGGCATTTAAGGCAACTTTTGATTTTTAACTCTTAGTGGTTCTTAAAAGCATTACTTTTTTCATAGTTTTGATATGATGCGTTTCCTTATCATGCCCCACTGTGGTATCAGGATCCTCAGCTTTTGTGACATGATATTAACACTTAACCTCTCTTAATACTCGTAAAATTGTATGTTATCATTTCTATGCCCAAGTGGGTTTTCACTTAAGATTTCAGACTTAAGTCTACATGCTACTCATGACAAAATGAGTAGAACTGTTTCCCACCAAAAGTTAAAAGAATTATCTCCTGGGCTAGAGGTTTTAAATGAAAGTGAAAGATTTTAAATATTTCTCACTTATGGTCTTGGGGAAGCAACTATTTAGAAAAATTGCAAGTAAAAATAACATTGTTTCAGCAAATCATACAACATTGTGTGTGTGTGGGGGGAGATAGAGATGGAGATAGATAATACTCTATCTGTAGACATTCATTCCACATTTAAATATTTAGCATTTTCAGTAGCCTGTGAATACAAAAAAAAAATTACATTAAGGTAGTCTTGAGAGATTTGACATGTAGCTGATATTTTCACAGTATTAGAAATATCAAGCTGACATTATGCTGTATCTGTGATGATTATTTCCAAATGCCAGAGTGCAGAAACTTATTCATGGGACTTTAGTGCTTCAGGATAGTGTCAATTTGAAAGACATTCACACTGACTTCTTTTTTATTTAAACATGCTAGCTGAGGTATGAAAAGCAGGTTAAGAAATCAACTGAGAAAGGAAGAGCAAAGAGGAAACTTATTGACAAGAAAATTTTAAACAATAGATTGATGTACTCTTAAATCAATTTCCACAGACCCCTTGGATGACAACAGGCTTTGACAACTGTCCCCAAATTCTTCTGACAGCCGTAATCTTGCTATTCATATTATTTCACTCATATCACTTACTTACATTGAATCTGGAAAATTAAAAATGGGGTAAGAATTATTTGATTATTTTATAGATTAACTTTAATAAACAAGTCAATTAACTGTTTTTTACTTTTAATAGTAACATTGGACTTCAAACTAAAATCAAATCAGTAATATTTTAAATAAAAAATGTATTCTTTTGTTCACCAATTTCTTTAGTAGTTAATTATGAACCTATTGAGCTGCTAAAACTTCTGCTATTTTGGAAATAACTCAAATTAGTTTTTTTGTTGTTGTTGTTCTTAAGCCAATTGTCCACATCAGAGATAATTATAAGTTTAAATTAACATTCATCTTTCCAATTATGTGCACAGCAGTTCTCCTAATTACTTGGGGTCACTGAAATCCCATGGCATCCTCTGAAAAGCATTTCCCCTGCAGTCCATCTTCTTGTTAAGTTTTCCTTTTGTTCCTGGAAGCCAGTATCTTTTTCTTTCAAATCCCTTTTATAGCAGCAGTGGGAATGCTAATGGTGACATGGAATTCAGAGTCTTTGAATCAGTCAACTTTGTTGACTTCTGTAGGTCAATGACAAGAGTCACTGGTAGCCATCTGAAGTCCCTGATTTATCTCATGAAAAAAAAATTTTTTTTTTTGAGAGCAGGATTTATTGAGAGGACAGAAAAACTCCCAGAGTGAGAGGGGGACATGAGGGGGTTGCCCTATCTCATGAAATGTTATTCCTCATACAAACAAAAGTTGTGGGCAGCTGCTTTTGGGGGCTGTCTAATTTTAAATTGTTTCTTGAAAAACAAAAGTACAAGCCAAACAAGCTGAGAAAACTGCTACATAGAAGTATTGTAATCGTGTTCACTAAAATCAAAGCTGAAACAAAATGGACTGCTAATTCTGTTATTCCATTGGTATTTCCCAAATTTTTAAATTTAGGTGCTGGATTCAAGGATGACAAGTTCATTATTAAGCTTCAAGAATCCCCTTGTATTGTATGCATGGGATATCACAAAATAAACACTGAGAAACTAATGTTTGCTAGCTTTTGCACTCTTGGATTGTACTTTCCATGGCCAAGGAGGAGGGTAATCTTGGTATTCATATTATCTCACTCATATTGCTTACAGCAGAGTTGCCCCTGTGAAGGCAGAAGGCAAATAACTTTGCTACCAGGACCTTGGCACAGGTCCAGTGCCAACCCAGTCAACATCCTGACATGTCCAGGGCTAGCAGGTCCCCCCTTCCGGTTTTGTACTCGTTAGGGGAAAGAGCTCCCAGACTGTTAGGTTAAAGGTCTTGGTGGGACCTCCAAAAATGTTAGGTTAAAAATATATCCCTCAGCCTGTAATCCCAGTACTTCGGGAGGCTGAGGCGGGTGGATTGCCTGAGCCCACGGTTCGAGACCCGCCAGGGCAATTTGGCTAGACCTTGTCTCTACAATAAATAAAAAATTAGTCAGGCGTGGTAGGGCGCGCCTGTAGTTCCAGCTACTTGGAAGACTGAGGTGGAAGGATCGCCCTACGCTGGGGTGACCGTGAGTGTGCCACGGCACTCCAGCCTGGGCGACAGAGTGAGACTCCAACTCAAATACATATATATCCCAGTGAGGCCTCCAAAAATGTTAGGTCAGACCTGTTGTGTGATCCAGTGCAGCATGAAAGATGCAAAGAATTGCACAGTAGCTAGATTAGAAAGTATAGTTTATTAAGAAAGTAAATGAGAGAGAAGATTCACCTCCCCAAGGCAGAGAAGGGAGCCAAAGCTAAGAAAACATGGCAGCCACAACTCAAAGAGCACATGGCCAGACCATAATTTAGCAAAGCAATGGGGACTGCTGTTTGAAGTTGAATACCTTTCATCCCTTCCCTTTGATGGGGGTAGGTCATTAAAGTGATTGGGTGGGTCTGTTCCATGTCATCATGGAGGGCAGGTAAGCACAGGCACTTAAGTCAGATGGTGGACCAGGCAGATGGGGTTAGTCACATGATTGCTGCCATGGTGATGTTGTCTGACTGTCATGGAGGTCAGTAAGGGCTGATTAGGTTAGCTTGTTTGCAAAACAAGCTGGGAAGGGGGTTGTGAGGCAATTATAAATAAATTGCTGCCTCTGAGAAATGGGTTTAGTCCTTGGCTAGTGGATCAGAGGGTAAATGAACGTGAACTGCCAGATAAACATGACAAAGAGGTAGTGCTAAAGTAGTTGCTTTTTGGCTATATTAACTCCATGTTATGTCCTTTCAGGGACCTTGTCCGAGTCTCGGCGCCAGCGCCAGTCCAGAGCCCTGGAGGCTGGTACTAGCCCGGCCTTCTCCAGGCTCCGCAGCCTGAGTCTCTGACAGCACCACGAAGACGTAGAGTCTCTTCTGCTTTGTTGACTGCGGTATCTGCAACGCTTGGTCCACATCTGAGCAGGACAAGGGCCTAGCTCATCTCTGCGTTTTCTTCGTCCTGACTGCCAAGTTCTTTCCGCCCAATCCACCCCATCCCAGCAGCCTGGACTAGTCTGGGCGGGATGCAGAGTGTTCATGATGCAGAGCTAATAGCTAGAGGATCTCGGGCGCTGCTGGGAAGCCTCCCTCTGCTCGAGAAAGCAGCAGGTGAGCTGGAAGGTCATCTTGGGTAAAGACCCAGGTGCGGAGGCCCCTGGCCGCCAAGCAAAGTTCCAAACTAAGGTGCTGTGCCTCGCCTTCGGAGCTCTGGGCGGGACTTCTAAGGGGCCGCCCCGCCCCCCGGCCGGCCGCCCCGCCCCGCGGCCCTGCCTGCTGTGGAGGCGCGGGCGCCCCCTGGTGGCCGCGTGGCCGTGCTGTTCCCGGCCGGCGGAGGCGGAGGCCACGGCGGCGGAAGGGGAAGCGCAGAGCCGGCGGGCGGCGCAGCCATGGCGGAGCTGGTGCAGGAGGAGCTCTCGGCCCTGGCTGCGATTTTCTGCGGTCCCCGCGAGTGGGAGGTGCTGAGCTGCTCAGGTGACTGCCCGCGCGAGAGGCACGGGACGCCCTCGGGGGCCGCCTTCTCTCCGGGAGCGCTCTCCTCCGCCTCGGAGCGGGTCTCCCGCGGAGCCGGGATGGTTGGTGACGGAGACCACGCCCCGGGCCCCAGCCGCGTCGGGGCTGGCGGGATTGCGCGCGACCGCGCGAGGCCGGAGGGGCCCGGGGTCGCTCTGGCCGCCATCGCCCTGCGAGCCGGCCCCCAACCCCCGGCGGGCTCCGGCGTCCCGAGGCTTCGCGCCCCTCCCGAGCACCGCGCGCGAGGCCGTCGCTCACCCGCTTAGGTTCCCCTGGAGTGTCTGGTCGTCCTAAGTTGGGGGCCCTGCCTGTTGTCATCACAAAACTCCGGGCACCCAGAAGCGTGCCAGCCAGGCACATGGTCGGCAGCGGTCAGCGGTGGTTGGTTGAACTTTTGAGTTCGTCCAACCCCAACCTTATTTGCGTTCTATTTCCAAGTTGATTGCTTTGCTTTTTTTTTTTAACGGGCTGTTGGAGGGCAATAATCATTCAGCCCACATTGAATCCCTGCAAACGGAAAGGTTTTAAAAGGCACCGGCATGTCCTCTAGAAGATTATAGTCTAGCGAGGGCCTTTCTTTATCTTTCTTTTTTTACCATATTTGAAGGTAGTTAAAACGTATTCTTTCCCTGTCTGTGGCTTGTATTAAGTAAAAAAGGAAACTGCCGCTAATGAGGAAGTGCGGTGATGCAGCTAATTCTCAATTTTACTTAGCTTTCAGTCATATTATGTTCATTTTTTAAGGCTTGGGATTTCTCCTAATATATTGTAGCAACTATTAAGATTGTCTTTCTGATCATAAATTGGTTGACCCTTAGGAAGGCATTCTCTAAAATGTACTGGAAATTGTGAGAAATCTGTCTAGCATTAAGGTAGTTTCCTGGTACCTATGTGGTGTGTCACAGAGTAGAACTTGGCTGTTTGTTCCTTCTTGCATTCACCAGTCATTGCACCTTCATTGGGCTCGTTATGCTCCAGTCACTGTGAACCCTTTAGTGTAATTTTGCTGCTTCTTAAGAGTGCCCGCCCAGCCTGCCTTGTATCTTTTTGAGACAATTGCTTAAAATCCATATGAAGGGATTTACTCACTTTTTGTGTTTTATTGTTACACTCTGGCTAGATAGCATCCTAATTCTTAACCACCTTCCTTTATGTCTCCTCTGCACTCTTTACTGATAATCACTTCTGCCTAAGGCAGCTATTTGAAGAGGCCATCTGTTTCTCTAAATTCCTTTATTATGGCTTAGATGGCAATATCCTGGAAAAATGAACCTGCGATTTCCCATCATACCTTAAAGAGGCGGTAGGTAGTGCTACTTGGAAGGTTGAGACAGAGGATCGCCTGAGCCCAGCAGGTGGAAGCTGCCGGGGTGGTGAGCTCGCCACTGCACTCTAGCCTGGGCGACAAAGAGTGAGACTCCAACTCAAAAAAAAAAAGAGTGGTAGTGGTCTGGGTTATGAGTACACAGCTGAGCATAAAACATTGCTGAAGGGTCAGAGAAAACCCAGAAAAGTAAGCACAGAAAGAAAGAACTCCATTTCTTAATCTTGACAAGACTGTGGACCCTTTATCTGCTGTTAAATTGAGCATGACTTTCACGCCATGCCTCCTAATTAATTTAATTCAGTGTTCTGGCATCAATAAGTAATTGAATTATAAAAGAATTCCATGTAACAACTTAGGACATTTTGTTGCTGAAAGGTTCATTGGAGAGTAAAACAATTCAGTGATTGAAATAGGGATGTTTGATGATCACAACTGGGAATTAAGGGTAAGGTAAAGACTTCTTCAGCAGACCAGGGAAAGCATGCAGCTGGCTGCTGCCTGCTGGTTGCTGCCACTGTCAGTTTGGGTTGGAGAACCTGATACCAGAACTCTCTAAACACCACTTCTTGTCCTCCCCCAAGCATTTCTGGTGACAGGTTAACACAGGAAAGCTCAGGCTGCTAACATAAGGGTCAGCTGTTAAAGCCTTAAGATTGAAGAGGCTGAATCATTGGATTCCATTTAGCTGGGTGATTTATGTTGAGAATTTCAAAGCATTTATCTACATTTCGACTTTATTTTATTTTATTTTATTTGAGTTGAGTTGTGGGTACATGTGAGGTTTTACTACATAAGTAATTTTGTGTGTGGGTGAGGTTTGGGCTTCAAGTGGACCCTCTCTCTCCTGATAGTGGACCAGGCACCCAGTATGTGGTTGTGTACCCTTTATTCTCCCTCCCTCCTTTAGCAGTGTCCAGTGTCTGTTTTTCCCACCTTTGTGTTCCTGAGATCAGTGATCAGGACCTGCTTATGAGTGAAAACATGTGATATTCTCTTTGGATTCTTCACAGTGGTTATCGTGAACTCATAGTGAGAGGTATTGGTATAACCATTTCTTTAGGGTACAAATTATATAAGCCCCTACATTTCTGTCTGTGAGGGAGGGCTTCAGCAGACCAAATCAGGGATATTCTGTTCCTCTTTATGCTGTGTAGTCAGTCCAGGTGCCAGTTTGAATGGGGTCACCCATGAGGTACCTGTTACTTTAAATGCATCTTATTTCAATCACTGAATTGTTTTACTCTCCAGTGAACCTTTCAGCATCTTACTTGTTGAGGTACCGGTTACTTAAATGCATCTTACGCTGGGCCTTATTTTACAGAGACGATAACTGATGCTTAGACTGGTTAAGTAACCTCCAGGCTCCAGAGTGAACCGTTGCACTACATTGTGCTCCTTAGTACAGATGGGGCTGTTGCATCAGGAAAGCAGTTCTTAGAGAGCAAGGAAATGCCTGTCCAGAAAGAGAGAGTGCAATAGTGGCACCCAGCAAAAAGAAAGGGTATGACCCAACTTAGATTTAGAGCAGTTCTGATGGAAAGTGGTGTGTGTGCATGTGTGTGCCCATCTGTGAGATGTATGAGGTTGGTATTATATAGCTCCATTTTCCTGATGGGAATCTTGAGGGTCACAGAGATGATATTGCTACACTCAGTGTTCATTATACGTGGGAATTGTATTTCTGGAAATCATCTCACAGATCAAAAAGTTGTAAAATGGGAAAACCGACTGTCATGTGATATATTTACACATTAGCTTCAGAGTGAATTTTTGTTTTTGTGAACACTAATGTTCAGATTAGACTGGGCCTTCTTGCAAAATGAATCATGACTGTCACACATGGATGCCTCTAAATCTGCTCAACTCTGTTTCCTGCTGGTTTTAGTATATGAACTCATCTCTGTAAGACTGATTTCATCTTGAACTTCACTTCTAGGGATGGGAAAGAAAGTCTTGTCCCATGAAGTATGAGAGGATGTTGGAGGCTTCTTAGTGGTTTTCTGTGCAGTCTTACATTGTGTATATATAAAAATTCCAAAAAAAAAAAAAAAAATCTAGTGTAGGAAAAGTCAGCTGTCTATTATGGTATGATATGATGGTATGTAAATAGTTTCTTAATAGTCTGCTATTGAATCTTAACCAATTCTCTTAAATTTTGCTTACCTTTTTCAGTGTCTCCTGTTACTGAACTGCATTTATGGAACTTTTATTGTGTGTTGTAGACTACGAAGTAGAATAAAACTTTAAAAATAGTGTGGAATTTGGGGTTCAGTTTAGTTTCTCCAGTTTGAATTTCTGTTATCTGGAGTGTAGTTAGGAGCATAATTTCTTTCATGTGTTTGTAAGGAAGGATAAGGTTTGAAACCTATTTCATTTTGCATTTTGATTATGAAATTGATATACTCACTATAAGACATGATTTACATATTTAAAAAACAACAACAGCTAGCCAATTTGCATGAACTCCGATAGTATCACTGTGTATCAGTTTAGTTTGCATCTACAGTGTGTATGGGGTGGGTGGGGTATTTATAGAGAAGACAAATTAGGAAGAACATTAAACCTTTCCAATTCTTAAAAGAATTAAAGCACATTTTCTTCTGAGCATGTGACTAATAGTTTCATAATTTTCTAAGATGAAAGTCAAGATTTTTTTTTTCCATTGCTATTTTGTTTGCTGACAAGAACCAGAAAATAACAGAAAGGGAAATTAAAATTGGTATGGATTTACAAGGCAGGTTAATAGCCTTTTAGGACTTCTCCTGGAGTGCCTGTTTCTGTCATTTGGTTCCCTGCAGAGGTTGGAGAACACCATGAGTCCCAGGGTTCTAATCAGAAAGGAATTCTCTGAAACCAACAGCATAGCATCTTGCTTCTGTGAATCATTGCCTTCTTCTGTGGTAAAATCTCATGCTGCCTCCTCCTTGTAGGGAGACTTGTGATTACTTGTAGGGCTCACCTGAGTAATCTGGGATAATCTTTCCATCTCAAAATCCTTAATTACATCTGCAAAGGCCCTTTTGCCATGTAAGGGACATACACATGGGTTCTGCAGAACAGCATGCACACAGTTTTGGATCCATTATTTAGCCTACAGCAGGTACGAAGGATTTCTACATCTATGAGGACTGTGATTATAAGCGACTAGCATAATTCTAAGAACTGTATGACTGTAAAATTTATAAGTTTTTTGTAACCTCTCACTCCCTTTCTTGGTTGTTGTTTAAAAAGAAATCGAGATATTTCAGTGGTGGAGAAAATGTTAATTTTGTTTAACCACAATAATTGTGGGCATGAAAATACCACAAAATAAGTTTGAAGTGCCATGGAAGTCATAAGACAGGCTTTAAAGAGGTGCTGTGGAGGTGGACACAATTTCAGGAGACAGAAAGTTAAGAGTCTTCTTGGAGATGGGATAACAAGAGCAAGATGCAGAGATGGGGAACCAGAGACTGAGGACATGGCATAAAATGCGTCAGTTGAAGTGAGGAGTGAGGAGAGGAAGGTAGAGTGGCAGGCTGGTCCTTGGTGTTGTGTAGAAGCATTTGTAATGGCGTTTGTCAGCCTGGGAGGGTGATCTGGTGTGGGGAGAGGCAGGTGGCAAGGGACCGCGACTGCAGAAGCCAAAGAAAGGCCTGAATTAGGAGGGTGGTAGTGTGAATGGAGGGGAGAGAAATTCTGGAGCACTTGTGGTGGGACTCGGCAAAGAGGGAAAAATAAAGTAGATGGCAACTTAAAGATTTCAAGCCTAGGTAACCAGAGCAAGTTGTTCATGGAATTATGCTGAAATGCCTATGCATTTAGGGCTTTAGGAAAAGAGATCAGTGCAGGAATGAGGAGAGATGCAGGAAAAGAACCAGGACAGTGTGGTGGCTGGGAGGTGAGGGAAGAGGGAATTTTAAGGAGATTGACTCAGCAGGTTCAGATGCTGTAGAAGTGCAGGACCAGATAAAGACCATTGAATGCAGGTGTGTCAGGGATTCCCCAAACCACTCTCAGACTCAGTGATTTGCTAGAGGGACTTACAGGCCTCAGAAAAGTTGTATATTTATGGTTTTCGTTTATTGTAGCAAAAGGATACAGATTAAAATCAGCACAGAGAAAAGTTGCATGGAGTAAAGCCAGTTGAAACCAGGAGCAAGCTTCCAGATGTTGTCTTCCAGTGGAGTCACAAATACCCTCTTAATTCCTGTAGCAGTAATGTGAGACAACACATGAGAAATGTTGCCAGTCAGGAAAGCTCACTTGTGCCTTGGCTCCAGAAATTTAATTGGGGGTCACTTCTGTAGGCATGTATGACTGATTTCAGTTTCCAGCCCCTAGAGCAAGAAGATCATCATAAAATCACATTGTTGGCATAAACCATTTAATCAAGTAGGAACTTTGTGGCCCAAGGCTTCAGGCATACCAAAAATACTCTTAACAGTCAGAATATTACAAGGGCTCAGAGTTTAGCTCTCAGGAGACAGTGATGGGCTGGTCCTGAGGACAGACTGACCTTGGGAATGTGCAGGGTTTGAGCAACCCAGGCCTACTGAGTTAGCCTGCCCAGTGGCAATTAGAGGTCATTGGTAGCATTTGAGAAAGAAACTTCAGAGAGGTTATGTCAGAAGCCACAGTATGTACACATAGTTATGGACAGACTGGTTTATGGGAAGATGGATGCAGGCGGTGAGAAGTATATTTTAAGAAGACTGGATGAAGAGACAGCGAAAGTTTTGCAGCTTAAAAGAATTAGTAGAAATGGATTTTTTTTTTGAAGCAAGAAGAAGATAAACTTTTTTTTAGTAGAAGAGAGGAAATGTTGGAGGGGTTCAAAATTGCTAGCACAAGAGAAGCGATAATGATTGGAACAATGCCTTAGAGATGGTTGTGTATCTGGGGAAGGGAAGAAGACTTCTTTCTCAGAGAAAAGAGTGAAAAGAAGAGAGTGAGGTGGTGAGAACAAATGTGTGTACTGTCAGGTGGCCAAACACTCCTGAGCAGCAGTGTCTACTGCATCCACGAGACCACCAGCATGCTGCCGCTGCTGCAGGTTAAAGTTAGGGAGTTGGTGCACGCGGATGGTTGGCACAGTTTACTGCTACTGCACAGCAGGAGCAGGAGCTGCTTATTCTTGCTGTTCCTCCTTGGCCCCTAGGTCCCAGAGGGGGATATGGAGGTGGGCCCAGGTAGGCATTGCACACACAGTGGGTCTTTGTTACAGCTGAGGAGCACTGAGCTCAGGAGCCCTCCAGGCTTATGAGGGCTGTTAGTGATCCTGTTCAGCCTTTTTCCTGAAGGAATATGTGCTCTTGTACTGGTCAGGGAACAAATTCTGCCCTCTGAGTGAGAAACTCTAGCTTCCAAGGCTGTTATGTAAACATCCTTGAACAAAGCTATCAAAAGCTATGGATGCCCTTGGCTCAGAAGACATTCAGAAATGCCAGACCCCTGGATAATTATCTCCCAACACACACATTTATATTTCTATAAATCATATATATATGGATTTATAAATAAAATATTTTTAGGTGTAGAAGAGAAATTGAGGAAGGTCACTTGGGATATGTCCACCGTTTTATGTTCTGAAACATTGGATTGAGTCAATATTACAGAATCTGTCTCACCCATCTTTTTTCCTCAGAGACTAGTACAGTGCTTTGAGCTTAGTAGGCACTCAGTGAGTGTTTGTTGAGTGATGAATCAATGAAGAGAATATTTGTTGAATGATGAATGAATGAAGATTTTAAAAAGTTGTACATTCTCCTTGAGTGAGAATGTGGACTCCCCAGATAATTACTGGGGGATTTATTCAGCTTAATGGTCATATGTTGACTACAGGCCTCTTTTTAATGCCCATTTCACATAGCAGAATGTTTTGGTCTCACTGATGTTTAGAGAGCCTACTTTAACAATGAAACATTTTTAAAAAAGGATAAGTAACTAGGTAGAAGAAAAAACAGTTTGGGGAAACATGAAGAATTTTAGAGGAATGTACTAAGTCAGATTTGGAAAATTTGTCTTTATACAGTACATATTTTATGCAGTACAAATTTAAATTGCATCATTTTAATATGGTCTTTATAATGGTTACTGCCTGTGTTTCCAGGTGGTGACCTAGAATAGTAGTTCCTTGCAGCTGGTACTGAAGAATGTATTAAAGAAAAACTTTGTAACAGATGTGCTTGGTCCTGAATGAATCAATGTAATGATGGCCTTTATGTAAATGGAATCAGATGGCTAAGAGGCAGTTTTAATGTTCTGTTAGTTTCTTTAAAATGGGGATACTTTCAGGTTTCAGTTGTTGAGGCTGTTGAGCAGCAATATGGGTATGAAAATGAGAAAGAGTTGACTGCTCTTTTGACAGTGCAGAAGAATAAAATAAGGCTGCACGTAGAAAGGAGTAGGGGTGGGGAGAGGCAGGCTAGCTTCAGAGATTCATTTGTGCCCAGTTCTGTTCTACTCTGCGCTTATGACTGTATGCTTTTGCTCCTGCAGAATGAGTCGGCCTGACGTTTCATCAACTATTTGAAAAGCGGGGTGAGGTGATGTGGAACACATCAGAGGGGTGAAGCCGAGCAAATCTGAAAGAGAGCAGAGCACTTAATCTTGTGTCCTATATGCAATTCCCCTCCTTCTTAGGGAACTTGAAGAAATGGCATGATGTCCCCTCAATTTCAGTTTGTCTTGCTACCGTCATATTGCCCTAATACTGACATGTTTGAAACAAGAAGAGAGAGTCTAGGAAGTTACTGTCACCTACAGTCATCAGTTTCTCTGCAGCCCTACAACCACATGGTATTCTAGTGTTTGCCTTGGCTTGGGCTTTCCGTGGATTTAGTGCATAACTTTTTAATTAATTACTGATTTTAGATACACATGGTACTGTTTCTTAGAACGCTCATAAGAGTTTCTTAGAAGTTTTCAGAATTATCAGCCAAGTCTGACTAGAAAAAAATTGTTTAATGAAAAGCATTTCTGGTAACTTAATAAAAATGAGGTGATAGCAAGTGTAAATATCAGTTAAGTCCTGGTGCTGGTATGACTGAATACATACCAGAAGTAATCTGTAAATCATAGCTTTCTTAGTATTATGTATCTCTTCATAAAATAGCTCAGAATTTTCCTGTGAAAAGTAAAATTGACATTTGAAACAAAACTTTTAACTTGTTAGTGTTCCATTCAAATTGAACAGTTTACAGCTAGTGATTATTTTTGAATGTCTTCCAGAGACAGATGGGACCGTGTTCAGAATTCACACAAAAGGCGAAGGACCTACGGATGTGGACATACCCTTAGAATTGGTGTTCCATTTACCAGCCAGTTACCCTTCCTGTGTACCATGCATCTCAGTTCACTCTGAACACCTGACCAGGACCCAGTGTGCAGCTGTGAAAGAGACATTGCTCCAGCAGGCAGAAGACCTTTTGTCAGAGCCTATGGTTCACCGACTGGTTCTCTGGATGCAGCAGAACCTCAGGCACATCCTCAGCCAACCAGAGGCTGGAAGCAGCAGTGGAAAGTGTGCTTTTTCAACAAGTGCGACTGTGGATGATGGATTGTGGATGACTCTCTTGCATTTAGATCACATGAGAGCAAAGACTAAATATGTCAAAACCGTGGAGAAGTGGGCTTCAGATTTAAGGCTGACAGGAAGACTGATGTTCATGGGTAAAATAATACTGATTTTACTACAAGGAGACAGAAACAATATCAAGGTGCCAAAAAATTAAATGTTGAGTATGAGCCTGGCTATTTTCTGCTTAAAATAATGTATCTTTAAGTGTGTTTTATAACAATGGGGTAGATTAATCATTGAGATGTTTCGATTTCACTATTACCATGTTAATGGATCTTCATTTTCTTTTTTAAGAATATGTAACTCCTAACTACAACTGCAAAATTTCAAAGCTTGAAGAATAAGTATAAGAGTATATTTTAAAAAACATACCACTTAATGAAAGTGACAGGTAATAAGATAATCTCTGTGGCACATTATTGTTTGTTTCTGTAATTAGCTGTGAGCCTCAACTTTGTATGTGTGCAGTGAGTTTGGTGCATATTAATCTTTCTTTCCATAGTTAGGCACAGCAAGGTGTATATTTGTGGGTAGTCTGCAAAATTTGTAACTTTCTGGCAGTTAAAAATGCATTTTGACACTTTAATTTAGTGTCTATAATACCTGGAAAGAGGAGCTTGTCCCTTATAACCGAGATTTCGTGTTAGTAGAAGTGGAATCATTAGGGCTGTCAGCTTGTCACCTCCTACCTAACTTCTGCTTTCCACCTGACTTGTCTCAGCAGCTGCTTTCAAAATCATCATCTTCAGATTTTTCAAGTTCTTATTCTAAACTCATCTAACCTGTTTTATATGGGACTGGATAAGGAAAACTGCTTATTATATTTTAAATCTTAGCTACAAATCACTTAATAGGTGTTATACCTTCAGATAGCTTGGGTCACAAATAATTGCATTTTAATTTATTTAAAACAAATTGGCATGAACAACCTATAATTTTAAAGATTTGTGGAATAATAACCTAGCTTTTTCATGATGGGCTCTTACCACAAAACTACTTTGGCATTTGGTTTTAGTATATAGATACAACAGATTCATGCTGGATTACAGGATATAGATACAACCATAATTCAAATTTAGTATATATCTTGGATTGGGGCATGATTGAGGAACCACTTATTTTAAAGTGATTTATAGTATATCTGTAACATTTGGTCCTTTAGGGTAAAATAGTAGCTGATGAAAAGTAAATACAAATTAATTTTCTTGCTCATGTTTACCCAAAGGATCAAATTTTTCTTTAAGCCGGCTCAGGAAGGCTAGACTAAATGTAGCTGTTTTGCAGATGTTACTCAGATTTATTCATATGTCCAGAACTCTGCCAACATAGAGAAATAGTACAGCCGGTTTTCTTAGCTGTCTTTAAAATGTCATATTGTGTAAATTTCTCTGTTAAATTTTTATAAGAGTGTTTACTAGGATTGAGAATGTACAGGTGTGTATTTCTTGATGCCATCAGTTTGGAATGACATTTAGCTGCTGAATATGTAGCAATAGTAGCATGTGCTCTCAGGTGTACCCCAGCGCTATATGTTAATTACTCCCTTAGTGCTTTGCATGTATCATCTTATTTAATCAGCACGACTTCTCCATAAGGTAGATCCTGTTATTAGTCTCATTTTATGGATGAGGTAACTGAGGCACAGGGGATTTAAATAACCAGCCCAGGATCAGAGCTAGGAAATGGTCCAATCCAGGCTAAAACTTCAGTAGTTTGATTATATCATACTTTACTCCTGCATCCACTAGCACACTATTCTGCCAACTATGCAGGAACACTTGCTGCTTGATTCAGAAAGACTCTAATAAGCAGAAACTAAGCCTGCAGGTTTATGGCTCCTTTAAAACTAGGACTGTGAGATTCAGAGTAAGATATGTATTTAACGTACTGATTTATCATTTAGGAGTACCTGATTCTTCAGAAGAGCTCTAAAGTAGATGTGGACTCAAGTGGAAAAAAATGCAAAGAGAAAATGATTAGTGTACTGTTTGAAACAAAAGCACAGACAGAACACAAAAGGTATAATTTAGTACTATTGCAGATGGAAAAGCAACTGAATCGATAATTATACTCTGACAAATCTAGGCATATTCATGAGTTTCTCTTGTATAATGCAGGTTTCTGGCATTTGAAGTCAAAGAGTATTCAGCGTTGGATGAATTACAAAAGGAATTTGAAACTGCAGGACTTAAGAAGATTTTTGCCGAATTTGTACTTGGGCTGGTAAAATGAAAAGGAAGTCAAGAATCTTTTAGTAAAGTAGCAGTGTTTTTTGTTATTTTTGCATTGGGTTTGGGGAGTGGCTAATTGAAATAGTCACAAGGGAGCAATTTTAAAGTTTCTCAAAAGCAGAATGATAGCTATCATCCTAACTTCAGGAACGAAAAGCTGGTTTTGTTTTATAAAATATTAAACATTGAAAAACCTTGTATATTCTAATGTTTGTTAAGAAAGACTAGGTTCAGTAGATGGAATATGTAAAAGGTAAATAAAAAAAGATGATAGTAAATAAGGTCTTGTTTTCATTCAGAGAATTTGTTTGGAGCTATGCATATTTCTGGCCAATTTTCTTGTAATTTAATGATTTTTTAAAAAAGATTTGTTTTCATGTTTACTTTTTTCATGTTTACATTTTTAGCATTTGCTCACCATTTTCCCCTATTCACCTTATTAATGTCTACTGTTTTAATAAATGTTAAGAAAAAAGTAATACTGATTTTTTTGTGGAGTTTCATAAATTCTGAGTTTAAGTACAAAGTTTTGTAGAATCTGATTTATAATTGCTTTGGGGGGGGGGGCTTGCGCCAGAATAGCATGGTACTTGCTAGCTATAGGGCTAGAGAGTTGATTTAGATTAAAATTCTTATTTGAAAAATGTACCTTCTGGTTTTACAAGAAGAGAAATGTTAACACAGAATGAACTTGACTTACTGGATAGAGGATATGATATAAAGATACTATTTTTTATTTCTTATAAAATCAGTTAAAGCATGGTAAAATATATTTACTATGACCTAAGGAGAGATGAAGTCATAAAGCAAAGGCTTATATTAATCTATAAGAAAGATGTAAATAAGCATTTGTGTCTGAGAAAGGGTATTTGTGTGCATGAAGCTACCTGGCCTGCTACTTAGAATGGTAAGGGGCTGAGTCATGGAAGAAAGGCCAAGAGAGTGCCTCTCACTGCCACCTGTGAAGTACCGTGATGTCACTGTAAAATATAACTGACGGGAGAAAAGTGAGGAAAACGTGGCACATTGAGTCATGTTTCTGGATGTTGCTGCTATGATGATGGCAGTTCAATCTGTCTCATTTTTAGGAATCCTTGTAGTTAGGTTATACCTACCTGTTGATTGTTTTCTGGGGTTCTATAAACGAGGGAGATTATCAGTTTATTTAATCTCCTTCTAGGGTGTTTATGATTTTTGTTGGAAAACTGGTAAATGTAGTTAGGTTGTTTTATGGGAAGAGCCTTTGTGGCAAGAAGCTGCCTTGCTGGTATGCAAAACTGGGAAAATGGGTTTGGACATTTTGGACTGGTCATTATTGCCACTTCATTGGGTTTCCTGTAGTTTTAGTGAAAACTCAAATAATGAAAAAGAATAGGATTGAGAATACTGGCCATATGGTTGAGATGGGTTGAGGGGAATCATAATACAATAACATTAAGAGTTAATCAAGGCTGTGATAGTAGCAATAGTAGAAGGTTGGGTTTGAATTGTATTACAGCAGAATTTCTAGTCTTCTACTTTACCTTCTCTGCAAAATATCTTCCTGTTCATGTTTGATTGAATTTCAAACTTTCATCTTCAAATTTGACTCCCCCTAAAGAAGAGCTTGAATCAGGTCAACTTGAATGTTAGCTGACTTTCTCCAACTTTGTTATATTTCTCTCTGCTAAAATTATGTTTAAAAGTACTGGTTATTATTTCTTGGACGTTTACATCTAAGTCTTTCACACGTATATACCTGTCAGAATTGAAAACTAAACCTAGAAGTGTAATTTGATCTCTGGATAAAAGGAGATTTAAAATTATATACTCCAAAGCTATAAGTCTCTTTGGTATTTCTTTAGTGTTAGAGAAAGAGAATCTTAATGGTTTTCATTGGTATTTTTGCCTCAAATTCTGTTGCTTTCCTTTCAGCATGAGATACTTATGAAAAGATAATTAGGACCTCTACTTCATGTGGGGGACCAGCCCCCATGGAGAGATTAGGGTCCCTGAGCGGTGTGGCGGCGTCGGCGATTGTTCCTGGAGAACAAAGAAACTGGGCTCCTGTCTAGTGCAGGAGCCGATCCTGTCTAATGCAGGAGTTGACACCCTGGAAACTGGACTCTTGTCTAGTGCAAGAGCCGATACGCTGGGCTCCCGTCTAGTGCAGGAGCCGGTTCTGCAGAAGAGATAGATACAGAGAAAAGGAAGGAAAAAGAAAAAGA
>CAUYQG010206257.1:0-20602 GCA_963574415.1 Tarsius wallacei | reverse complement strand
TGGAGAAAAGGGAACACTTCTACACTGTTGGCAGTGTAAATTAGTGTAACTTCTGTGGAACCTTTAAAAGATCTAAAAATCAACCTTCCATATGATCTAGCAATCCCCCTTCTGGGAATACACCCAGAGGAACTCAAATCATTCTACCAAAAAGATATCTGCACATGCATGTTCATTGCAGCATTATTCAGAATAGCAAAAACATGGAAACATACACGCTGCCCATTGAAAGTGGACTCAATAAAAAAAATGTGACACATATGAATGATGGAATATTATACAGTTATTAAAGAAGGACAAAATTATGGACTTTGCAGCAATTTGGATGGATTTAGAGTCTTTCATACTCAGTGATCTATCACAGAAACAAAGAATTGAGTACCACAAGTTCTCACTCATAAGTGGATCCTGAACATTTATCATAATACCTCAAGAAAAGGATTGACAGTAGCAGGACACTGCCAGGGGAGAGCAGGGGGCACATAATATCAATAAGGGTACTTGATCCCAAACAAGGTGAAGTAAGGACCAATGGGAGGCCTAAACTTAACCTGTGCGATGACCACTTTGTGTATCTAATCCTGAATTGTACACCACATCTTTAGAATATATTTTTAAAAATTTTTAAGTGAAGTGTTAAAATAATGTGTAGTATAAGTCAATTTATAAAACACACATGTTCTACACACACACACACATACACACACACACAATCACTCTCTCTCCACTCCTCCCACACATGTATACCCTAATATACGTAAAGAAAAACATCTAATGGGATACAGAGCAAACCATAAGCAGTGGTTATTTCTGGGGTTCATCTAATACCTGCATTGGAGAGACAGCAGCTGCTGGTGCAGTCCTCACTGGTATTCCACTTAGGGGACTTCTGGGTGTCTTATGGACAGAAATATTCTGTCCAGCTCCACCTGCCAAGAAAAGAAATGAGAACATTTATGTATTGTTCTGGTTCAAAACAGCAAATAATAGTTCTTGATTTGTTGTTACTTGTTTGGTGACTTAAGTATCCTGTGATGTTTAATGTAACATTTATTCTATTATCCTTTTCTCCTTTGAACTAGAGTTGAATTGAGGAAATGAGAGGAGTTAGCTGAGTAGGGATCAGTTTTAGATGTAGGATAACTGAGAAAAAAGAAAAAAATATATAATGAGGTATATATAGGAAGAAGAAACAGAAAAGTTCTTGTACAAACCATTACTGCTGGGCTTTCATGCTTTTCAGTAGGTGTAGTCTAATCTTAATCTAATTTAACTGCAAACTATTTTGGCAGAGACAACCAGATACATCCTAGAATTAGTTTTTACTACAGTCTTCCAATACAATGGCATATTTGTTGCAGTCAAGGGAAGAAAAATATTGTTGATGTGGAAATGCACATCTGTTTCTTCACTTACCATGTTTATGTGTGTATAGTGTGTGTGTGTGTGTATATATATATATATATATAACATAGATAAACATTTTTCTCATATATGCAGATAAGCATGACTAAAAAGGAACTGTGAGTCAGTCAGACAATTCCAGGAAAAGCTGAGAATACACTAAGATCAGGAGTGACAGATCTACACAGGTTATCACATACAAAACTAGGTAGAAAAAAGTCCAGTGGCATGTTGAAAGTTGAGGACTGCCAGGGGTCCCACCAAGAGGGCTAGATGCATAGATTTGATGCCTCAATTTCTAGGAGATGAAGCTTCTGGCTGACCCTGCTAATTCTCATGAGATGGGAAGCAGGCACATAGTAGTGACCTGAATTTAATGGCTATACGAAGCAGAAAAGAAAGGAAGAAAAGTGGCAAAGCAAGAACTAGAAAGAGAGAAGACGTGGAGAGAAAGAGCCTGTGTTGGCATTATTCATGAGCCAGACTCTTCATCATTGCCTTCCTGGAGCCTCAGTGGCTGCATGTGGTATGACCTAACAGAGTTGTTGTGGTTGTAACAACTTGAGGCCAGCACGGAATAAAGATAGGCTTGGGATGTTGGGCCAACATTTAAATTTGAAGTTTTGCTTATGGAAAAAAAAGAATCAAATACCTGGACGTCCCAAGTCAAATGACTTGATAAGTGACTTAACGGTGGTTGCAGATTCTGAAGGTGTTGGAGATGTTCTGTTGACATAGACGCTATGCCACCGGCCGGGAGCATCAACCTCAGAGGATTCTGACTCTTCATCCACAGGTCTGCATGGTAAAGAGCAAATCAGATTGAAAAGGTGGAGGATATCCCCATGGGAAAAGACACAAATGAAAACAGAATTGATGCGGAGAAGATAAAGCTGGAAGGACAATCCTAAAATTAAAATGCAGATCTTACTCTCAATTTTTAGAAGAGGTGTTTTCTTGGGAAGTACTCAGAAATATTTTTATATGCAGAGTGACTTGACAAGAGCTCTAAATAAAAAGTATGTGTGGCTATTCTGCAAACTGTTAAAAAATACAAATGTGATTTATTATAAATATTTAGCTTACTGTCAATGGTGCATACAATGGATTGGCTTGTCAACATGTACTCTAAACCTCATGTAGCACACAGTGGTTGGAAAGATGAAATCTCAGGACTCTCCTACAGCTAGGATTTCAGATGTGATTTAAGTTCTACCAATCAGAAAGACTTGGGCAAGACCTGGAGTGGGACCTGAGTTAGGGCAGAGGGGCAGGGCACTATGTTGATAGAGACTGAAGCAGAGACAAACTGCTTCTGGTGCTGGTAACTGCAGTGGTAGTTTTCCAATGGAGCAGGCAGCTTCCTGATTTTAAGGTCCCTGTCCTGGTGGAGGCAGCAGCTCCTGTGGTGGTCCAGTTCTGTATTGAGACTTTGGGAGCTGTTCCTGGAAGCTCAGCCCTCTCAACAATTCTGTAACCCACTTAGCACCTTTCTGCCTAAGCCAACAAGGATATAATCCATTATACACAACATATCCTCCTTGCTCTTTAAAAGTAAGAAGGGCACTAGTACTCTAAAATAACACTGCAACCCTGCATGAGGATACACTATCACCCAAATTTTCTGGTATGTCCTACATGTGATTTCTAAATTCAAGCACAGACTCATAGAAAGTCTTTTGTGATAGATCATCTGACCCAATCCTCTCACGCATGGCTTCCTCATCTAGGGACTTAAGCATGTCACTTAATCTCCCTGTGAATGAGCCAACATAAGAACTCCCAATCTGATTACTAAATCACCGCTCTTTTCATTATATCATATTGCCACAGCTGTTTTGCAAGATGACTAATTTATGAGAATGGTTCAAACAGAGTATTTCTGGCAGTATATTTTAATAAGGTCAGTGGAAGTTTAAAATATCTATTTACTGATCTTTTTGAAATTAATCTAGCTACTCATAAACTTCTGTGTTTGAATTTACTTGTCCTTCGTTCGCTAAGCTTTCTTCTGTTGCTCTGTAGTTAACATGAATAAAATAAATTTAAGAGAAACAGAACTCAAAACACACTGCCCTATACTCTTGACTTTGCAGACCTTTCTTCTGAGTGCAAAAAAAATCAGTAAATTGAGAACTTCTTTGAAGGGAACAATCAGATATTTCAGAAATTATAGGGGCTTGGGTTATTAAAAAATAATTTTTTAAAGGTTTATTGAAAGGAATTGGTTTTCACATTCCCTTTTATGTTACAAAGCATAAAACCAGGTGGTGAATATGCCAAAAAGAGAATGAAATCAGGTTAAGTCTGAGTAGAAAAAAAAATCTCTTTGTCTGTCCCAGTCATTCTCAGAAAGGTCATCAACAAGCAACATGGACTGCCTTCTCACCGGTCCATTTAAATGACTCTGTAGCACCAAAGGGCCTCCAAGCAGATCATTTTAAAGAATTTATCTTCATTTCATTCTTTGATAGTTTAATAAGAATAAAATGGAGACTCTTACAATCTGCTGAGATATCCTTTTCAGTTATCTAAGTTTTTCTGTGATTCAAAATATCAAATGATAAACAGAAAACTCAGAGTTCATAAAAAAAGCAAGACCACAAGAATCAGTTGCCAGTATCCCTGCCTTCAGATATTCAGAGGCAATATTTCAAACAATCAGTCTACTTGCCTAGATCAATAAGAATCAGTATGAAAAAACTCTGCATTATTTAAGTAGATTAGATGAATACACACTGTATTATGTAACAGTGGTGTGTGTGTGTGTGTGTGTGTGTGTGTGTGTGTGTGTGTGTGTATGCGCGCGCATGCGCGCATACACCGGAGGGGTTCACAAAGCCTGAATTGAATAACCAAAGAAAAAGAAATAGTTATTGAGAATGCTATTGATTTTATTTGTATCTACTTTAATTGTAAATACATTCCTCATATCCACCTGTCTGAGAATTGTTTAGGATCAGTTAGGAAACAGCTCTAGCAATAACTGAAGTATTATGTTTCCTCAGTTCCAAGGAAGAAAAAAAAGAACTCTATATTCTATAAAGAACATTAAGAAATATTTAAACATGTAGTCCAATATATCTTAAGTTCATTAAATAAAGAGGAAATTGCAAGGCACCACTATTGGTTAAACATTTGTTCAAGGTTAGCTACTACATTTAAGGCTGATGTTGGGTTTCAAAGTCAACCTGTAAAATAAAAATCACACATGTAGTCAAATAAGCCTTGAAAACCCCTTAAACCACCCAAAAGTACAGCTTATATGGTTTTGCAAATACAACTGTAGACAAACATACCATCTTTCAATAAGTTTAACACGTTAGTCTTCTCTACAGCATTTCATAGTTTGCTTTCTTTAGCTGAATCTCAGATGAAATAGCTGCTTCATTTTTAGAAACCTCATTCAAAACAACAAAAACAAAGTGTGCTCCTAGCATATAAAGCTATCTAATAATAATGAATAATTTCAAGCTGGGCACAGTGGCTCACACCTGTAATCTCAGCACTTTGGGAGGCAGAGGAGAGGACTGCCCTAGCCCCGTGGTTTGAGACCAGCCTGGGCAACCTGGTGAGACCTCGTCTCTACAATAAATCAAAAAATTAGCTCAGTGTGGTGGTGTGTGCCTGTAGTTCCAGCTACTTGGAACACTGAAGCAGAAGGATCACCTGAGCCCAGCAGGTCGAGGCTGTGGTGGCCCTGAGTGTGCCACTACATGCCAGCCTGGGCAATAGAGTGAGACTCCAAATAAAAAATAATAATAATTTCAGCAAAATAAATATATGTGTAACTCCACTGTATATGCCAGGCACTGTTGCCATGTATCTTGAAATCATTATCTAATTAAAATTTCCACAAAGTCCCCAAATATTATCCTTTATTTGATAGAAAAATGTGACAAAGGTCATATGATTTATAAATGGTACCTCTGGGATGCAAATCCAGCTCTGTTTGGACATGCATTTTTCAAATTTTCTATACTGTATGAGTGTTCTGTGGGAAGCATACAAGGGTTCTAAAAAATTGCTGATGGTATTTCTTCTCAAAATTAATCTTACATATAATTTAGAAAATATTACTAACATTTGTGTTATTATCTTTATGCAATATCTGCTTTTATGAGGTGGCAATCCATACCTGAGAATGACAGTGGGAGGCCAGATCACCTGATGCATGAACACACAGCAGGTGGTATACATACCCGAGAACAAGCTGCATTTCCACGGACCACAGCAAGACACATGTCCCTACTTACTGAATGCTGGTCTGCCTGATATGTGGTAATTTAATCACATAAACACATATGTCTGTAATTATTTTTTCCTTTAAAAATTGTATTTAATCTCTCTAATTCACTGCTTTCCTTGTTCTGTTACAGAATAGAGTCTTCAAATGTGGGTGATTTTCTATAGCACTTACTTTATCAAGAAATCACTTTGTGTTGTTGCCTATTTTGATCCAAGCACAGGCGAGCTCTTGTACATAAAGATTTTTAAAATATTCAAAGGTTAACTCTATTTGAGAAGCATCACATTGCATCACTACTACCTTTACAACTAGCAGAATAATACTTATAAAAAGAACAGGTCATGTCACCCACATGTTTACACCTACTAGGACTCTTTCCTAACCAACTGACCAAAGCCCGGCTGCAGGATTTTCATAGTGTCCTACAAGTCCATCTCCTATGTCCATCAAGCTATATGCCCAGCCACCTTACATTTTCTTCCTTTTACACCCTACCTCTGTGCCTTTGATCATTTTATGCCCTTACCCAGAGTGGAACTTTCTCAAAATACTTCCTACTTTATGCCCAAAACAAATCTAAAAGAACTTTGTCATTTTACTGTAAGACAGAAATTATGAAGCACTCTGTCTCTGAGGTGTCAAACAGCATCTTCTGAATTTCACTTTCAAATATCAATATAAGCATATATACAATAAAACCATAATAAGATGACAATTTGAACACAAGCATCTTAATCTCCATGTCTCAACAAAAATAATCAAAGAAACAGTAAAAATCTTGTAGTTGGGTATCATCTACAGGCTTAGGCTCTGAAGAATTTCTGCTA
This sequence comes from Tarsius wallacei, assembly GCA_963574415.1. NCBI lineage: Eukaryota > Metazoa > Chordata > Mammalia > Primates > Tarsiidae > Tarsius > Tarsius wallacei. Next base: position 14,122 of record CAUYQG010206257.1, on the reverse strand, counting down.
CATGGAGTAGTTGGTGGGGGCTAGGGGTAGTGCATTTCCTTTCAAAGAAAGTGGTGATGTGGAAAACTCCCTCTAAAATCCCTCTTACTAGAGGGCCGAGTTGGAGAGGAGCATGAGAAGCCCAGAGAGCATGCAGGACGTTCTTGCAAAGGATTGGGGACATGAAGCTTTGACATTCAAGGATACCAGGAATGAGTTATCCCAGGCAAAAAAGTGCTTAATGACAAGGGGCAGGTCAGGAAGAACCCCAGTTTTTATCTAAATGCTCAATGGGACAAACAAAAGTAGACCCAGAAAGCTGGCTTTGTATTCCAGTTTCATCAGAGAAGAAAGTGGACACAGATGAGTTTTCCCATACTAGGCACCTACGCCTTTTATTTGAGCTTCTGTATCTCCCAATATGTAATATGAATCTACTTTAAAGAATCTTCTAGTTTAAAATAAGAAGAAGATTCCAAGCATCATCAGGCAAAGTGAGTGGATGTAAGCAAAACCACAGACACTGACCTTGGGCAAATGTAGAACCCTGACACACTTTGCTGTTTAAGCTAGAATAAGTGATGAGCAAAAATATGCCCTGATCTATGAAAATATTTCATAATATAAAATGAAGAGAATAACTGCACCAAGAGAGGACAGACATTTGTAAATTTATGACAAGAAACAGACACACTTAGCAACATCTATAATAAAATTCAATATAACAAAAGAAAATGAAAGATGACAATTTCAAGTAAAACGATGAGTTTAAAAATAACATAAGCATTCTAATAATCATATTAAAATATTTTAAAGGAGAACTAACTCAAAAGAAAAAGAAATGAGGATATATTTAGGGAAGGCATCTCTGAATATAGATGAAATGGACAATGTAAAGTTGGGATTTCAATTTAGTGGACAAAGGATGGCTGGTAATAAATGGTGCTGGCATGACTAGCTATGCATCTGAAAGGAGAATCACACCTCACATCAGATTAAATAACAAAAGGTAGATCAAACATCTGAGTATGTGCATGTGTAAAATAAATGAAAAAAAATATTTTTTTGACTCTGAGTCTCATTCTGTTGCCCAGGCTGGAGTGCAGTGGCACACTCATGGCTACTTCAGCCTCTACTTGTTGGGCTCAGGTGATCCTTCTGCCTCAGCCTTCCAAGTAGCTGGAACTACAGGCACATATAGCCATGCCCGGTTGATTTTTTGATCTACTGTAGACACAAGGTATCACCAAGTTGCCCAGGTAATAGATGAAAAAATTTAATAACCTATGTGAATAAGACTGGGGAGGGAAAATTGTAAACAAACAAAAAAACCCCAGAAACAGTAAAGAAAAACACTAACAGTTTACATTACATAAAAATATTAAAAATTCCATAATAAAGGTGACAAAGCCAAAAGGCCTTACATACTGAAGATAAAAACACATATTTAATAAAATACTGACTCACAAACTGGTAAGAAAATAACAATCAGCTCAGTGAAAAAATAGGCGAAAGTGCAAAACTAGCAATTCTTAGAAGAGAAAACGCAACATAAAAATATGCTCAGAGTCATACCACTGCATTCCAGCTTGGGCAACAGCACAAGACCCTCTAAAACAAACAAACAAATAAATAAATATTCAAATAAAGTGCTAATAACATAGTCTTTTTTCTTATCCTATTGGCAAAAATAAGATTAATGCTGTCCACAGCTGCTAAGGCTATGTAGAAGTTGGTGCTCTCATCGAGAATAAAATGTCACAACTCTTAGATAAGTAATCTGGCACTATCTATTAAAATAAAAATGTGCATATTCTCTAATGCAGCAATCATATTTTTGCAAACTCATTCTATAAAAATAGAGCCACAACTACATGGGACTATATAAATACAGACAGTTATTACAGCATTATTTGTAAAGAAATAAAAATTAGAAAATATTTGATGTGCACTAGTAAGACTGTATTTTAAGATTCTAGAGCACATCCATTTTGTGGAATACCACACAGTTATGAAAATGGGTTAAATTTGTATATAGTGACCTGGAAACATGCCCACAATACATCAAGTAAAAAGTAAAGGTGCAGAGTACTCTATAGAATATACTCTCACTTCTATAGAATATAATGTCACTTTTATTTAAAAAAATATAAAAGTGAACCCTGTATTTATTTGTAAATTTAAACAAATACAAACTGTTAACACTGAATACCTTACAGGGTGGTATTGAAGGGACAGAAATATTAATATTCTTTTTTGTACATCTCCATTTTGTTACCCGTATACCTAAATATTACTTCAATGTTAAGAAAAAGCCCAATATGTCATCAACTTGTTTTAAAATTTCCACAAGACAAATCTAGACTTCAAAGTCCAAATACTATATTTTTTGATACCCGATTTTTGTTTAAAAATTAATTTATGCAAAATTAATGAAATCATTCATATTCCATGTCAACCTCCTACTTACAACAATTTATATTTGAAGTCCAGCTTGCTTCTATTTCAAATTCTAGGTATTTGACATGGTTTTAAAGTTCTAAAACTATATTCATGAAAACATTATATCCACAAAACTATGTAAAGGCTCCTGCAGAAATGTAGCCAAGGATTAAAAATCAAGCAACAGACTCTTCTATATAATAATATATTTATTTAGCACTTATAAACACTTACAGATAAAAATATTCAACAGTACCTGAAGCAGAGACAGATCAAAATAAGGGGTACAAATACAGCCGTGACTTTTAAGTTGAGGTTGCATTTTTTTCTTACTGTTGTTTATATTTGAAAACATCCAGCAAATGAATTTTAAATCATTCTAGAGGAATTCTCAATCCAAGGTAAAGCGCTCCCAGAATATAGATTTCAGTCCTACTAGGACAATTCTAGCAAGTGCCTAAATTATTTTTATAGAGAAGACATCAGCATCTCTTCTTTCTCAGACCAAGTTAAAATCGTCTAGTGATTCTGTGCTCTCCAGATTGACACTATGAGACATCTTCCTGAGTTTAAAGAGCATTCCTGTTCCTAGTTTTCTTTTTATTAGACAATAACTCTTGTCGTGTCCTTTGGATAATGCAGCTAACAACTCTAAGCTGTATATACTGTAAACTAGTTTCTCACACGAGAATTGCAGTAGGTTTTTGCCTGATGGAGGTTGTTGAATTGGTTACCTTTCTTTACAAACATATGTATTTCCAAAAGGATAAAATCACACTTTGGATCACTCTGAATTATATACTTCTGCATTAAAAGTCTTTAAGTTTCCATGGTAAGTTTTATTCATGAGGCTTTTGTTGTAATTGCCATTCATTAGTTTTAATTGGATTTCAACTGGCATTGTCACCATGCACACTTATCTGGTTTAACTATATCCTTTATGATCAACCAAACACCTATTTATGTTTAGCCCCACAAAGGTCCTGGAAATCAAACCAAAGCTTAGTGGCAGCTTGCTGCAGATGAGGTAATGAAGTCAGACCCCAGCTTGAAAAGGCTCAATCAAGACTTCAAATAAGAAGGCAGAATTTTCTAACTTCTTCGGAATAATACATCATGCAGATGGCTTCCTATTTTGCCTTAAGTAGTATGAATTCCAAGAGTATCAGATATCACATCGAAAAGGAAGCGTAGAAATAAATGCCAAAAGGTAGAGCAATAGCATGAGCTGTGTTCTCAGCAGTCAGATTTGCTATGTCACTGCCCTCTCTGAAAACTAGTTGCACATACATTTTTTTCACAAAACTTGTACTTTGTTTTTCAAAGCAACTTCATTTTATTCTCCCATTAAAAGACTGCTGGATCTTCTGGGAAAAAATAAAAAAGAAGGAAGGATCATCTTTGATCATGCAGTGAGTTGATTCCAAAATGTAGAAAAAAGTAAAGAGATGCAATTGCAATGACTGTGTGAAACAATTAATGTTACAAGGAGGCAACTGGACTCTATAAAGAGGCAATTTCTCCTCTACATATTCCCCCTTTCATATAGAAATGGCTGTAGTTTCCAGTCATGGCAAGGGCTGGGCTGTCTTTCTTCCACCAAGTGCTCTGCTAGCTGACAGAGACCATGGAGCTGTGAAAATAGAAATGGGAGGGAAAGGCTGGTAAAGGAGTTACTTAAGGCAACACAATCTTGTTTACAAACACAAGAATTAACAGTTTACACTGTCCCACAGGGAAAAGTTAGTCTCCAGAATAAGGTCAATATGTTTTAATTTCTACCACTCCAATTTTTTGGAAGTCAAAGGTTTTCAGACAGAGAATGTGCCGAAGACTTCAAATGCCTTTACTAGGCTCCTTCTGCCAGAACTTCTCCAACAAAGAACCATGCTGGTAAAGTAGAAATGTCTAGCGCAAACAGCACAGGCCTCTCTGTAATTTATAGAGAGACTCATGCTTCCCTCTACTTTACTCTTCAGGCCTTCTCCCCTCCCAAAATATATACTTCTTTTATTACAGCTTAAAAATCCTAAAGGCTAAAGAGAAGCTTATGCTATGTCCACACTTTTCAAAGCAAATCTATAAAGATGGGAGTCAGGGAGCAGGGAGGGAGGCATAGCTCTTTAGAATTAAAGACTATGAATCTAATGTCATAAATGTACATTTAAACTATGCAAAAAAGTATTCTGTAAATGAAGGGATTATGCTTGCTGAAGCAAGAGGATATGAGAGGACCAGTTTCTACACTGAGAGCCAGAGGCCCCTGACAGAGCTGCTAATGTGAGGTCCTTTCAGAAACTGCTTAGGAATCCCTAGGAGAGCTGGCTTCCCCCACCCAGGCCAGGGATTCAGTACCAGAGCATCTGCAGCAAGAGAACTGGAAAAGATATCTTGGTGACCCAAGAATCTAAACCTCCAATTTCCATACTTCCTTTCTCAGTGGCAGTTACAGAACACTTGCTGAGCGGTTGCGAACCATTAGAGCTATCAGAACAACACAAAGGGTGGCACAGGCACAGGCACTGACGTTAGGGCTGATACAGATGTGCACACACGAAGTTAAAGCCAATTCCAGCAGAGTCTGCACGTGATGTGCCGCCATGCTGCTCACTTCTGAGGGGTGACCACACAGGAACTGGTGCTACAGGCTGAACACATCTGAACATTCTACTTTAGAAACTGATAGAGTTAATCAGGCACAGATGTTAAGTGTTTTTAGTGATCTTTTAAAGATATTTTCCATGGATGCTTATTGGTGTAGTACGATGAACACAGTAAGAATTAGATAAGTCACTCTAAAAAGTAATGGCATTTATTGTTTCAGAACAAGAGAAGTAAACGCAGAGGTCTTTCCCTACTTCTGTTTGAGAAATCTGTGTCAGGTACTGCTTATCAACCCACAATATCTTTCATGAGAAAGGCTGTATGTGGCCCATCAAATCAATGCATCGAGCTGTGGTTCTCTGTATCTGTCCTGGTCCAGGACTCAACTTTTCAGGAAAAATATCTGATGTTTCCATTTCAATGACAGTTTTCATTTCAAAGCTTTTCTCTTCATTGTTCAAAACTGGAAGGAGCCAGAGTTGAGAAAGTTATTTACTATCCTTTCATCTGTTAATTTATATGTGCCTAGCGATACGGATCAATTTCAGATCCCTAAAAAATACATCATCGGCTTGTTCAAATTTCTGGAAAACAAAGAGCAGGACACAAGACATAACTAAGATATGGAGACGTCATTGTGTCAAAGAGGTTCAAAGGATTGCACCAGAAATATGCTAAGGCTGGCAATCGAGTTTCTGAGTCTTCCACTAAGGAAAGGTCAGCTGACCAACTAGTTTCAGAGAACAGCAGAGCCTGAAGGGCTCTTGAAAACTACCTACTCTCATCTCATTTAACAGAGGAAGGAGGTAGGACTGAGAAGCAGACATTGCTGGTTGGCTGCAAAGTCATGTATCTTACACATATCTTAACATTCGTTATTCTGACTCTGAAATAAAAATATCTTCGAAAACATAACAGGACTGAAGATCACTAATGAATTAAATAATACTCTACTTTGTTTTGTCTACTGGATTCTGGGTAATAAACGCTAATTTGTATTCCTACCCAGGCACTTCATTTGCCCACCTATCAGACTGACTATAACAATCCCCTCCAATGTCCACATGAGCAAAACGAGAATAAGAACCAGTTACTCCCGTGTCATGATGAAAGTGCTGTTCGGATGCTCTTACCTTCTCTCAGCTGTACTTGGAGGACCTCATCAGAGAATGTTCTGCAAGTTCTTTGGTTGTGGCTGAACCAATAATGACTTTTGAGTTCTCATTAGATGACTGTCAAAGTCCACTCAAGTTTCAGTTAAGAACTCATTCAGCCAAGATGGAAACACTAGGTGGCTTCCGAAGCTTTGAGGACCTGAGTTGGTTTCAATTCTTGCCCATGTGGTACTTTCAGGAAGTGGTTGAGCCATCGGCGAGTAACTGCCAAACAGTCAACTCTTTACACGGGGCAGCTTGCCAGAGAAGTGCAAAATCAGACAAGAAACTATTACTGGCAGTTGTCTGACGTCCTGCCAAATGCAATGACAGGCAAGAAACATTCTGATACCTAATTTCAGTAGTATGCTATGTTCTCATTGGTGTCAGCTCGAAAATTTTGAAATATTTTGTGATAAGGAATTAAACTGTTAGATGGGGGAGACAGTTTTGAAAATTACTGGAAAATCAAAAAAGAAACATTCTGTGCTTAAAAAAACAATCTTAAGGCTGAAAATATGTAGGATACAGGGAGTCCCATACTGTCAGAATACATGCAGAGATTTCCTTCACTATCAGGGTTTAAGTTGTATGATCTGGCCTGTATCTTAGAACATAAGTAAGAAATGCAGCACCTCATACAATAACCTATTTAAGGCCACCATGGAAACTCAGGACTTGTCTTTTACCACTTATCGTTAAAATGTATATGTGAAGCAATACAAGTTATGACTTGGTTCCTCTTCCTCAGACATACAATATGGAAGCAAGACAAAGAGACAAATAAAAGCAGACACAGAAGCAAACTAGAAATATCTCACAATCATTTCAACAGGAAATACTATCAAGTCTAGTTTTCCTATTCTCCTTCTACTTTCACTTAAAATTCATATCCTTTGGTGACCAGAAGGTAGAGGTGATGACTTTAAAATGATGATCTTGTTGGGCATGCCTTTAGTCCCAGCTACTCAGGAAGCTGAGTCAGGAGTGCAGCTTGGGCCCTGAAGTTCAAATCCAGCCTGGGCAACATAGTGAGACTTCATCTCTAACATTAAATAACTAAATAAAATAATAATCTTGATTTTGATTTTTCAAGAGTAAACTGTGGAACTGGCTACATGTCTGATCTTAATCCTTCTCTAGAGACCATTTTATATAAAAGTTAAAAACAAAGAAATGAGGAACTGAAGCAGGATTAACAGAAGAATCAAAAGAAAATATGGAAAGAAATCTATTCTTTCCAATGTCATGAAGTTCGTGAAAACAGAACATCAGACCTGAAGGCTCTGGAGCAAGCTAATGACTGTGTAAAACACATACAAATCAAGGCAAATTGTATGTATCAACATTCAGAACCCACTAAATTTGATTTAAAAAGACTATATTTGAGAGACATCTGAAAGTCCAAAATAATGTATCCAACAATCTCAAAGTTAAGGACACTGATTCTTGACTGGGGAACTAAAACAATGCATTAGTCAAAACCTAAAATACAGTTTGAAATGTTGTCTGTAAACCATTTAAATTTTAAATAATAATTAACTTTGCGCTCACCTTAAGAATACTTTCCTCCTAAAGGTCACTGTTAAGTAGCACTTTCTGGGCTGATACATTGTGTGGTTCGCCCCCTCAAGACCAGAAGGGAATGTCACACATCAGCGAGATGTATTTTCCACCCTCATTCTTTTTTAATAAAGTGGGTTATGTCAAGGCCTTTTTGAAATAGCCCATGGGTGTTGCCAATAAGGAAGCACACCCCTGGGCCAGGAGGAATGAGTCCTCATCTGGTGGCAGTTCCCTTCGGGAGTGAGTGCAGCTTTCCCCACCATATGGGAGTGACCTAAGCAAGGTGTTGTATTAGTGTTTATTAGTGTGCACTCCCTGCACTAGCAAATACTAAGATCTAAGGAGCATCTTAGACATGACTTCTATTCTTTAAACCCAGGAGGATACTTGGCTCGAACTTTCCCTACATGCACAAGTGAAGAGTTTTGCATCACCTTATGCTAGAGAATGGCAGTGACTGAGCACTGATGGAATGTTCCTAGTGGTGTAGCAGTATAGTGGTGGAAGAATGATCCTAGAAAAGAAATAAAAGAATCGGGCACAGAGAGACATAAAGCGCCTCATCCCCCCTCCGAAGCCCCATGCACACCGCATAAGTGAGAAGCCAAGCGCTATATGGGTGCCCGTCAGACTCACGGAGGGGTGGCTCTGCTCGTGACCAACCTGCCGTGGCCCTGCATATCCCCCAGCTCCTTCTGCAGCCGGGCGTTCTTCTCCTCCTCCTCCAGCAGCCTTCTCTTCACAGTGCGCAGCTCCTGCTGGGCCTCACATTTGATGTCATTGGCCACCACCACCGCAGTCTGCAGGTCTGCCTGGAACCGCCTCCATTCCTCAGTCTCCTCCTGAAAACACCAGAAGGCACCCATGCATCAGACGCCTGCCAGGGCCGGTGTCTGGGCAAGGGCTGTGGAAGCCCCACATCAGTCACCAAGAAAGAATGGCCAGCAGTACTCAGTGAGTCCCTGTTTTCATGGTTTCTTGCTAGTAGGAAAAGGCATATGTGAGAATTACACCTTCACATTGCCAAAGTTCTCCATCCTAACACTGAATGACTGCTTTGATGTTACTTCCTGCCAAAAAGGATGTTATGGTTCCAGGGCCTATCTCACGGAGATGCTCCATGAAAAAGCAGGATGGAGTCAGTAATCCAGGCCTAGCGGGGGATAATTTCCAGAAATACAGAAAGATAATGGTTGAAGGCCCCCATTTATCATTAGCGCCCACACCTCACCTTTATCTGCTTGGTCAGAGTCTTTAGCTGCCTCTCCAGGTCTGACTTCTGTTCCTCCAGCTTGATCACGTTACCTAGAAGTAAGCACATCAGATAGGTGTGGGAAAGTTGTGAGACTTTTGAGGGAAAATAAGCTAGGTAGCAAACAAGGTTTCAAGTCCATCCATTCTATGATAAATTCAATTTTTAGCAACCTGCAAAGTGGGAGCTGGAAGTGGGAAGTTTCTCCAAGACAGAGAATGAGATGCTTTGGAAAATCAGCAGTGCATGTTGAGGTTACAGCCTCAGCAGACAGGCTACACAACTGTGCAGTGCCATGGGAAGAAGCCTCTGTAGCTATTCACACTTACACACTGAGCCTGTGCCTCCCGACACTCACACACAGTCGTCCTGACCATCCTTTATCACTGCGAGGCAGAGGGCTTTCATATAATAGAAGCTGTGACTTGTAAACCAGTTCCCAGAGCCATGGCTCTTCATCATAGTTAAACCTCAAAATCACTCGTGAAGCTTTTCAAAAGCACGGATGTCTAGCCCCAGACTCTAAACCCACAGAACCAGAATCTCCAAGGGCAGGCAGAATCTGGGTGTGTGTGCATTTAACAGCTTCACTGGTAGCTTGACCACCTCTCTCTACTTAAAAACATCTTCAGCCCTTCATTCTCTCTGTCTCCAATTCCATATTGCTATTGGGATCATTTAAATTTAAATCTGACCATGTCAAACACCGAGTTAAAATTCCTCAACGGTTCCTCATGCTCTAATATAGAGCAGCAGCTATCTACTAAGAATAAGAATCAGAATTGCCAGACAAGGCTTAAAAAGATACTTATGGGCAAGTCCTTCCCCAGCATTTCTAGTTCTGCACAGGAGGCCTAAGAGTTTGTGTTTAGGGACAATGATGTAGAGTAAGAACACACTCCTTAACTTCTTTTTTATTTTTCAGTCCATTTTTCTCAAGGATCTTATGGGAAGGAGTAATTGGTCTAGGGCTAGATTTGTGTGTCTCTGGGTCTCCTAGCAAAATGATATTGCCATAACACTTTAATATCCTCAACAGAAGCTTCAAAGTTTTTCAAAAAATGGTCTGAGTTATTTTCAATCTTGGATATATGATGATATAACCACAGGGGGTGGGCCTGAAATCTGCTCTGGACATTAATTATACACTGGTTTTCTTGGTGTGTCTGTGCTGACTTTTAGGGATTTAGGGACAATACAACCATATTTTCAACAGCAATATATCACAAAAACAAAAACAAAACAGAACTTGTCTTCTTTGACTTTTTTCTTTTCAAGCATGATGCTTTGTTTGAGAAATACACTGACAACAGTGTTGTGGTTTGAGAACTGCTTGGATGACACCAATACAGATGCCAAGGCTCTGCAGTTCCACTGGCATGTCTTGTCTAAGGAGGAATGGAGCAGGCACTGTCAACTCTCGTGCCAACCAAATAACCCAGGTCTAGAATAGTTAATTCTCATTATTTGTTATATAAGTGGCATGAAGTTGTCAAGAACACTGAATTATAGCAAATACTGAACTATGCTCCTAAGAGTAATAAAAGGTTAGGTTCCTGTGAGCCTCTGATCACAACACTTTCATCAACCAAAATGCCATTTTTGTCATCTAGGTTCAGCTGTCAATGTTCTTATAAAACAAGCCAGTCTCACCAGTGTTAGCAATCTGCTCTTCCGAAGTCCTTTTTCCTGTATAATACTGAGCAAGTATTTTAAAAATTCTTCCATGGCCTCTTGATCTGCAGATCCTGCCTTACCTACATGGTTGCCTACAAGGCTCTCACACCTTACAGCTTTTTGAAATTGCAAGCCAGCCAGCATTAATGGAGAATGGTTTAATATTTTCCTGTCCTTTGGCAATGTGAATGTAAGTTTCTTTCATTTTTTGGCCTCACAATAGTGCTGTCCACTACTTTCTAAAGTTGGCTGTCATCTCGTGATACAGAGCAGTTTGGATATTTGTTCCCTCCAAATCTCATGTTGAAATCTGACCCCAAGTATGGGAGGTGGGGCCTGGTGGGAGGTGTTTGGGTCACTGAGGCAGATCACTCATGAATGGCTTGGTGCTTTCCTCATGGTAATGAGTGAGTTATAGCTCTATTAATTAATTCCCTCACGAACTTATTACTGAAAAGAGCCTGGTGCCTGCTCCCCTTCCCCTTCTACCATGAGTGGAAGTTTCCTGAGACCCTCATCAGAAGCAGATGCTGGTACATGCTTCTTACATAGCCTGCAGGACCATGAGGCAGATAAATCTCTATTCTTTATACACTACCCAGCATCAGGTATTCCTTTATAGTAACGTAAATGGACTAAGACATCATGAATCCATGAATTTAGCAATTTTCCATCTTTTCCATAGCTTCATCAGGCACTATATAGATGGTCTGTCACCACTCCTCAGGGCAGTCTTACGTACGTATCATCAGACTTCCTCTTCCTTTTTCTCACACACTGTATTGTTGATTCATCAACACTGAACCCATGCTCAGCAGCACAATAACTCATGCTTAAGTGAAATTTATCTAACGTGTATTTTCTCTATGAGGTATATCTCAGCTTCACTGTGCTTAGAGAGTAGACAGCACTTCGGCATTGTGCTCAGGGGCCATTTTAAACAGCAAAATCACCAAAAATAAGCACAAGTATGCTAAAAAACATACTACTACATAGTCTGTGAAAAAGACATTAAGATACGGTATGAGAACTGAAACAAGAAGGCAGTGTCTGTTTGGCCTCAGCTGGGAGCACAAGCGCTGGATGACTCATTTTTCACCTCTGTGCATGTCTGAGAAATGACAGCAGAAGAGCTATGAGTATCGATTTGGAGCTGACAAGTAAGTCTTAGCAAGTAGATGAATTCACAAATATGGAATCCATGAATAATGAGGACCAGCATGCTGGGGAACCTCTCAGGAAACTGGCTAAACTATTTTTAGCAGTGGTTTGTATGACTAAAAGCTTTGTGTATTATATCTTTTGTTACAAAAGCGAAACACATTAGATATGATAGCTGGATAATGTTTATTTGGACAAAGTAGGTGATGTTTAAATAATCTCTTTTAAAAATGTTTTTCCTTGTTTCAAAGCAAATGATGGGTTCATAAATAAGCCAGATACCTCCTTCAGTAACTAAGTGACCAATGTTACTTGATCTCCCACCATCCATGGAACACATGCTAGAATTGTCTTCTCCCTTAGACCAAGAGCACACATGGTTCACTCCACTCTTACCGTCTGTCATCCATCCCTGTATCTATCTGCTCCAAAAGACTACAGTGTCAATACTTGATGACTGTCCCAAGCAATTTATTCTGAATAGCCCTCTTCTGCCCTGAGGACTGTCCTCGGGAAGGCTCTGTGTGAACTCTAACACGGTCACAGCTGGACTGTCCTAACACATGCCTCCAAGTCGATGAGGCTGTCTAGAGAGAGTGGCAGCAGCGTGGCTCACACATGGCACAACCAGCACAGCCAGAAAGCATTTGCTGTCTTTCACAATCACCCTATGCTGCTGATTCATGTTCAACAATCTTTTTCTGTTATCCAGTTTTTGACTTACTTTAAGAGATTTTCCTTCCTTCCTTCCTCCCTCCCTTCCTTTTGAGGTGGTCTCCCTCTGCCCAGGCTGGAGTATAGAGGCATGACACAGCTCTAGACCTCCTGGGTTCAGGCGATTCTCCCGCCTCAGCCTTCTGGGTAGCTGGCTAATCATGCCTGGCTAATTTTTTAAAAATTTTTTCTAGAGACGAGGTCTTGCCTTATTGCCCAGGCCGATAACTTTTGTTTCTTAAGTACTAGAGATTGCAAAACACTCAGAAGAAAGACTCTTTATAAACCCCAACCAACTCTTTGTTAAAAAGGTTCCAAAGTCACCCACTGCTACTGGCTTCTTTAGCATCCTTCTCACGCCTGTTCCACATTTTGCCTGAGTTTGATTTCACTTACTTTCTAGCTCACTGATGAGTTGATTATTGTGTAACTTGACAGCCCGGTGCTGTTCCACCTGATCTTCCAATTCAAATATAGTTTCTTTCATGTCTTTTATCTCTGCATCACTCTCTGATGCTTTTTCTTGCAACTTTAGGCTGGTTCTGCTCAGCTGTTCTGCTTGATGATCACATATCTCCTTCAAGTAAGAATAATCCTTTTCCACCTAGGAAAAAGCGAAGATTCCCAGTCAGTTCAACAACAAAAAAAATTCCTCCAAAATCAGCAGCAGGCTCATGGATGCAGCAGCAAAGGATGCTCTTTTGGCATGTACCATTTTTTGCATCCTTAGCCTCAAAAATAGCCAAGACTATGAGTAGTCAAAGAAACATGAAGTATGCTTCCAAACGGCTGGATTCTGGGCCCTTTCCTACAAGCAGAAAGAAACCGGCAGGTATTTAAATACCTTACTTTTCTACAGCTGGGTAGAACAGTGCCTCCTTCTCTAGAAGAGCTGCCTGGGCTGGCCGTCCCCACCTCACATCTGCTGTGCAGCAGCGCCCTCTGCTGGTGAACCGTGAACAATGACCCTGAAGCCTGAGTGATTTCCAAACCCTCCAATCTCCTTAGCCATAGATACTTCCGGTTACCGTGTTTCTTTACAGGAACAACAACAGGAACATGATAGAGAAAGCCAGCGGAAAGCACAGAACTCAGAAACGTGCATGCACCAGACTTAGAAAAGTGGCACAGCACACTCGTTTCACCTGTTGAATTCTAAATTATTTTATATATACAGAAAGGTACCACAAATGAGATAATCAAGCACCCAGACTTAACAATACTTAACATTTGCCACATTTGCTAAAATTTTTTACTTTAACAAGATTTGTTTTTTGTGGGTTTTTTTTTTGGTTTTTTTTTTTGAGTTGGAGTCTCACTCTGTCGCCCAGGCTGGAGTGCAGTGGCCGCTCCCGGCCACCGCAGCCTCGACCTGCTGGGCTCCGGCGATCCTTCCGCCTCAGCCTTCCAAGTAGCTGGAACTACAGGCACGTGCTACCATGCCCGGCTAATTTTTTGATTGATTGTAGAGATGAGGTCTCGCTTACCCAGGCGGGTCTCGAACCCACGGGCTCAGGCAATCCACTCACCTCAGCCTCCCAAGGTGCGGGATTACAGGCTGAGCCACCGAGCC
>CAUYQG010206251.1:0-15720 GCA_963574415.1 Tarsius wallacei | reverse complement strand
TGAGTTTTTACCCATTTCTTTTTTTTTTTTTTTTTTTGAGTAGGAATATCACTCTGTAACCCAGGCTGGAGTGCAGAGGCACTCTTATAACCTCCCCAGCATCCAGGTCGACCTGCATGGCTCTGGTGATCCTTCCGCCTCAGTCTTCCAAGTAGCGGGAACTACAGGCACACACTACAATGCCTGGCTAATTTTTGATTTATTGTAGAGAAGAGGTCTCGCCAAGGTGACCGGGCTGGTCTCAAACCCGTGGGCTCGGGCAATCCACTTGCCTCGGCCTCCCAAAGTGCTGGGATACAGCCTGAGCCACCGAGCGCAGCCTGGAGTAGTGATTTCATGCAAAATATTGTCACAACATGTGAAAGGAACAAGAGCAAAGTCTTCATTCCGTTTACAGAAGAGGTCAATGCTGGTTTGCTAATAAACGTGTACATGTGGAATAATTCAATCTGAGACTCATTTTGATTGTGAAATGTTACTTGGTAGCAAGGGTGTGAGGAGAGCTTGAGTTTTTACCCATTTCTCATGTATCCCCTTCACCACACTTAGCCAGTTGTTTGTCAATGACAAATGGACTTCGATCAGTTCACAGTGGCTCTCAAACTGCAGAAACTTTAGATTGACTGTTAAGGAAGATTGCAAGGTATAGTTGGTAACAAAACATTTATGCTTCAGTGTATGGAGGTGAAGAATACACAGTGTGATATGTGCTCTTGCATAATCATTTACACAAGTCTTAAGAGGTTATTAATCATTAACCTGCGAAATCATTGCAAAAGCATGCCCCACTTCTGCCTTCAGGCATTTCAAAGGGTTTCGTCCTTCCTAACATCTATAATAGACTAATTGGTTATTGTTTAGAATTGCCATGGTAAATGCTTATCTCCAAGTTATAATAAAATTAAACCATCTGCTCCTTTCTCAGTCATATCTCACCTAAAGGTTACTAGAATGTTGTCATGTTTTTTAGGCTTCAGAGGAGTAGTTCAGAGAGGCTGTCTTTGATATTTATCACAATCATTTTGCCTCCACACATAAAACTCCTGAATGACAATTAAAACAATGGACTATTTTTGCAACACAATGTTTTATTAGGCTGATTTTATGGATACCTTTTACTGTGCTGTATTTTTTCATCTCAGCCATCTGCTCCAATGAAACATATTTTGTTTTTTTCTTTTTTTAATGGGGAAAACCTATATTACTTAAGACATTTTTCTCTAGGTAGAGAAAGCTAGATCACAGTTTTACCATAGAATTTTTTATAGGTTTTCATATCAAATTCTTTACATAAATGTCTTACAAAAAGTAATAATTCTGTACATAAAATTCTACTCCTGAATGAAGTATACAATCTCTAGCTAGACCTGAAAAATAATGTTGTTGTCATGTTTTCCAATTCACAAGTCTTTGCATACATGATTTTGTTCATGTTAGGGTCATCCTCTCTGGGACCTCCAAAAATGTGAGGGTCATACTCCCCCAGCGGGGCCTCCAGAATGTTAGGTTAGACCCACTGGTGGAGTGAGTGTCTGGTGCATTGCACAGATGTTAGATTAGAGCATATAGTTTATTTAGAAGGTAAATTAGAAGCCGGGCTCAGTGGCTCAGCCTGTAATCCCAGCACTTTGGGAGGCTGAGGTGAGTGGATTGCCTGAGCCCGTGGGTTCGAGACCTCCCCGGGCAACTTGGTGAGACCTCATCTCTACAATAAATCAAAAATAAGCCGGGTGTGGTAGGGCACGCCTATAGTTCCAGCTACTAGGAAGGCTGAGGCAGAAGATCGCCGGAGCCCAGCAAGTCGAGGCTGCGGTGGCCAGGAACGTGCCACTGCACTCCAGTCTGGGGCGACAGAGTGAGACTCCAACTCAAAAAATAAAAGAAGGTAAATTAGAGAGAGAGAGAGAAAGAGGTGATTCACCTCCCCAAGGTAGGGGAGGGAGCCACAGCTTAAGAAAACATGGCCTAGCCATAGTACAAAGAGCACATGGTCACACTATAGCTTAGCATGGTGGGGTCTACTGGGTCACAACGACTGATTAGGTTAACCGGGGAGTTTGGGCCCAGAGAGATTTTTTCCTGCAAGAGATCTGTCAGACATTTGCAATCCAAAAGGTGGTTTATTATCACTTCTATGGCTCTGTCCTTGTCTTTCGTATGATGGAGATTTGCTGAGGGGGTGAGGTAGGCTGCCCCTTGGCCTGCAGTAGAATGTCTAAATGCTTTCTAATGGTTATGCTGAAGCAAAAAGACTAAACTAAGAATAAACCAAGTTTTTTCTAGGTTTCTATAGGCACCTCCTTTCAATTCACTACACATGAAAACCACATGATGTAAAAAATTATCAATGTATAATTATTACTATTGATGATATGTTTATAATATCATTATAATATGTAAAATGTCTATAATTTTACAGATGAGGAAATTGATATTTCAAGACATTAATGACTTGCCCAAGGCCACCCTGCTGGTAAAAGCCAAAATACAAATTGGTTACCTGACTGTTCTTTCCTGTATTCCTCATGTCCTTCCTAACCTGTCTTTTCTGCTGACGTCCATGTCTAAAACTCTATGTTAAGCTTTCAGCTCTGTCCCAGCTCGGTGTGTACTGGTGTACTTAAGTTCATTCCCAAGGTCCTAGCAATATCAATTGCTTCTTATCCAAAAAAAGTCCACTTGCAGATGTTTTCTAGACACACAGAGGAGATGCTGCCTAGGAGAGTCATTCATGGGGGTGGGGTAGCAGTGGGGGAGGACAGTGGAGTCCTAGGGGTGGGTTCTTCTAGTTTAAGCCTGCTCTTGGCACTCTCTTGATGCCTCCATGGTTGTCTTCTTTTAATACATGGCCTCGAAGCTTCTTGATTCTGAGATTCACTCTTGAATCAGCAAACAGTCTTTCCAAATGTGATTTTTCTGCGTATCCTCATAATTGTGGCTTGTCTTCTGTACATATAGGCCTACAGCATGTTTTTTTGTTTTGTTTTGTTTTTGTTTTCTAAAATAGGAGATCCTAACTCAGAACTCATGGAATTGACCCAAGTGATGGGCAAAATTTTGCAAGTATTTCCAAAGAGAGAATTTTAGCTTTTATCAGATTCTCAAAGAAGCATGTGGCCAAGAAAGAAAATACTAATATTTAGAGTGAGTGATCTTTCTAGGAACTGAATTCAGGCCTTTTCATTCTAGAGTACTTATTCTTAACCCTTTTGCTGATTTTCCACCTTCTAACTAAATGACCCTGAACCATTAATTCAACATTTCTGAGTCCTATTTATTTCTGAAAATCGTGCCAGACTTCTATTTTCAGGAAGATGGTATAGACACACTCTTCCCTATTCCACTTCATAAGTACAGCTAAAAATCTCAGACATAATGTATCAGACAAACACAATAAGACCATGAAAGGTGAAAAGATAAAGGCAGGCTAGTTTGGCACCTCTGGTCCTAGGAAAATCACATGGCAGTGATTTCTGTGAACTTTGTTTTCACTTTGTACATCCCAGACTTGAAGCTGAAGAAGCCAGCAACCTATAAACGCCCACGGGTAAGAGAAAATAAAATGGAAACCCTCAACAAAAATCTCCTCTCTTTAGCCAAAAGACTAGGAAAGAGGCAATCTAGCAAGACAGAAAAATTTTAGACATTAACCTCTCCAGCAAAACACACGAAATACTGTGGCCCTATCCCATCTGTGCCAGCAAAGGATAAATAGGGAGCCTAGCTTTTCACCTTCATGAGGCTCGAATGAGGAACCCTCACACTTCTACCAGGGTGGTATCAGAATAGGTCAAGTAGGAAACCAAGATTCTCATCCCTGTTGGTCAGCAATGAGATCCCCACCCAGCTATCCACTGCTTCCACGGTATTAGTAGAGACCATGTGGACAGCATGAAATTCAATACCCATCCAGTAGTAACAAGATGTTCCTATCCCTCCTCGCTATAGTGGTATGAGAGGAGGCCTAGTGGAAATTCAGGACTTTCACTATTCCTTTGGAGTAATTAGGCTATCTGCACCAGAATGTCAGTGGAGGCCACAAGGGGAGCTGGAACTCCAACCTACACCCAGCAATAATGAGGAGCTTCTCCTTACCTCCACCACTCAAGTGTCATTGGGGGTCTAGTGGGAAAGCTCCACCTGGCAGTAGCAAGATGGTGCCTCCCACCCACTGGAGCATTGTCAAAAATTCAAACACAAGTTTTCAGTAAGACCTTGAATCTTATGATACAAAAATGTCCAGGTCTCAGTAGAATGACTCACCGCATCACAAGCCAGGAACTTCTCAAACTGATTGAAAAAAGATAACCAGTAAATAACAACACCAAGATAACAGAAATGTTAGGACTATCTGCTCCCAATTTTTTTTTTTTTGAGTTGGAGTCTCACTCTGTCACCCAGGCTGGAGGGCAGTGCACACTCATGGCCACCCCAGTGTCGACCTGCTGGGCTCCGGCCATCCTTCTGACTCAGTCTTCTAAGCAGTGGGAACTACAGGCGCATGCAACCATGCCTGGCTAATTTTTGATTTGTTGTAGAGATGAGGTCTTGCCAAGTTGCCCGGGCTGGTCTTGAACCCGTGGGCTCAGGCAATTCACTAGCGTTGATCTCCCAAAGTGCTGAGATTACCCCAGGTTGAGTTACTGCCTCAAATTTTCAAGCGGTTATGATAAAAATGACTGAAAAAGCAATAGGAACATGTTAGAAACAAAATTAAAAATCCTCTGCAAAGAAATAGAAGATACAGAAAAAGAAACAAATGGAAATTTATAACTAGAAAATATAATAACAAATAAAAAGCTCAAAGAATGAAATCAACAACAGATTAGAGAGGACAGAGTAAAGAACTGGTGAACTGGAAAATAGAAAAATAGAAATTGACCAATCTGAACAAAGAAAAATAGCAAAACCAAACAAACAAAAACCAGAGCAATAGGGACCTGTGAGACTAAAACAATATATCTAGCATTCATGTCATCATAGTCCTGAAAGAAGAATAAAGGGGCAGAACTGGAAGCACACTGGAAGAAATAGTGACTGAAAACTGCTCAAATCTGGCAAATGCCATAAGCCTATACATTCAAGAAACTGAACAAAGCCTAAAGAAAACAAAGTCAAAGAAACTGATATCAAGACACATTGTAATTAAAAATTTGAAAACAGCAAGGTTCGGTGGCTCAGCCTGTAATCCTTCGCTTGGGGAGGCTGAGGTGAGTGGATTGCCTGAGCCCGCGAGTTTGAGACCCGCCTGGGCAACTTGGCGAGACCTCATGTCTACAATAAATCAAAAGAATTAGCTGGGCGTGGTAGCGCATGCCTGTAGTTCCAGCTACTTGGAAGGCCGAGGTGAAAGGATCGCCGGAGCCCAGCAGGTCGAGGCTGCGGTGGCCGGGAGCAGCCACTGCACTCCCGTCTGAGTGAGAGTGAGACTCCAACTCAAAAAAAAAAAAAAAAAAAAATTGAAAACTAAAGACAAAATTAGCTAGGTGTGGTGTGGTGGCACCTATCTGTAATTCCAGCTACCCAGGAGGCTGAGGTAGAATTGCCTGAGCCCAGGAGGTGGAAGTTGTGGTTAGGCTGAGCAAGAGTGAGATCTTAACAAACAACACAAACAACAACAAATCTAAAACTAAAGAAAAAATGAAGCAGCCAGAGAGAAACAGCATCTTACGTACAGAAGGAAAAAATTAGAATAACAGCGGATTTCTCTTCCAAAACTATAGTGGTCAAAAGGAAGAGGTACAATATTTTTAGACATATAAAGAAAAAGGCTAAACCCAGAACCCTATGGTATATAAAAACATTCTTTATGAAAAACAAAAAGGAACTCAACATTCTCATATTAAGGACAATTAAAAGAATTAATTGCCACAGACCTACTCTAAGAGTGTTCTTTAAACAGAAAGGGAATGATAACAGAAGAAATCTTAGAAGTCAGACAAGAAGAAAGTACAATGGAAAGAATAAAAATATGGGTGAATACAAAACATTTTTCTTCTGTGTCTTCTAAATCCTGTTTTATTGTATAACACTCTCTGATGTGGCTCTAAATATATAGAGAGGAAATATTTAAGCAAATTACATTATAAATGGAGGAGGGTAGAGAATGAAAAGACAGGTGATATTTCTATACAACACTTAACCTGATAAAATAATGATACCAGGATGGGTTCGGTGGCTTATGCCTGTAATCCCAGCACTTTGGGAGGCCATGGTGGGAGGATTGCTTGAGCCCAGGAGTTTGAGACCAGCCTGGGCAACATAGAAAGATCCCTCCTCTACAAAAAAATTAGCCGGGCATGGTGGTGTGCACTTGTAGTCCCAGCTACCTGGGATGCTAAGTGGGAGGATCACTTGACCCCAGGAGGTTGAGGTTGTGGTGAGCCATGATCATGCTACTGCTCTCCATCCAGGGTGAGACTTTGATTAAAAAAATAAAAAGAAGCCAGGTTCGGTGGCTCAGTTTGTAATCCCACGCCTTGGGAGGCTGAGGTGAGTGGATTGCCTGAGCCCGCAGGTTCGAGACCTGCCTGGGCAACTTGGTGAGACCTCATCTCTACAATAAAATAAAAAATTAGCAGGGTGTGGTAGTGCACACCTGTAGTTCCAGCTACTTGGAAGGCTGAGGCAGAAGGATTGCCGGAGCCCAGCAGGTCGAGGCTGTGGCGGCCAGGAGTGGCCACTGCACTCCAGTCTGGGCGACTGGGTGAGACTCCAACTCAAAAAAAATAAATAAATAAAAATAAATAGCTAAATAAATAAATAAAATAAAAAATAAAAAGACAGGATACTGTTATAAGGTATTTACAAATCATGTAAAACCACAAATAAAGCTATGCAAAGAAATGCACTCAAAACACTATAGGCCAAAATAGAATTTTTTTAAAAAGTTTGCATAAGAGACAACAATGTAAACTAAGAAACAAAAACAACCATGTAAACAGAAGAAACAAAAGGAAAACAAAAGTAGACTTAAGCACTAACATATTAATAATTACATTGAATATAAATGGTTTAAATATATCAATTAATAGACAAAGATTGGAGAAGTGTTTTAAAATCAGGACCAAACTAGATGCTGACTATAATAAACTTATTTCAAATACAATTATTTTTAGGCAGGTTAAAATTAAAATGCTTTAATATATATATATAATGCAAATATTTATCAAAGAAAATCAGGGATGGCTATATTAACATTTGACAAAATGCATTTCAGCGGAAAAAATTTTATCAAAGGCAGAGGAGGACATTTATATAATTCCATAGTGTCAATTCACCAAGAAGATATAACATCTTAAACATATATGCACCAAATAACAGATCTGCAAAATATGTGAAGCAAAATGAACAGAACGAAAAGAAGAAACAAACAAATCAATAATTGTAGTTGGAGGCTTCAACACATCTGTCTTACTAATTGATAGAACAACTATACAAAAATCAGCAAAGATAGAAAAAAACATAGTAACACCATTAACCAACAGAATCTAATAGACATTTGTAGACCACTTCACTCAACAGCAGCAGAATATAGATTCTTTTGAACTACTCATGGAACACATTCCAAGACAGATTATGTCCTGGGCTATGAAATAAACCTCATCAAATTAAAAAAATTTGAAATCATACGAAGTATGTTTTGAGACTACAATAGAATCAGCCTAGAAATCAATAACAGAAAGATAACAGAGAAGTCTTAGAAACTAAATGACATTTGTCTAAATTATATGGGATCAAAGAAATCTCAAGAGAAATCAAATAATACACTGAGTTAAATAAAAGTAAAAATACAACAAGTTAAAATTGTAAGACACAGTTAAAGCAGTAATGAGGTACTAAATTTCTGATACTAAATACATACATTAGAAAAAAATGAAAAATGTCCATTAATAATCTAAACTCCCACTTGAAAAAGAGAAACAAGCCCAGAGCAAGCTGAAAAAATGAAGTAATAAAGATATTGAAAACAGAAAACCACAGAGAAAAGCAATAAAACAAAGGGCAATTTCTTGGAAAAGATTGTTAAAGTTAACAAAACCCCAGCAAGATTGACAAAGAAAGGAGGGAAGGCACAAATTATCAACATTGAAAATGAAATGGGGATGCCACCACAGACTCGGCAGACATCAAAGAATATTGGAATACTATAGACAACTCTACACACATAATTTTACAGTGTAGATGAAAAGGGTCAATTCTTTGAAAAACATAAATTATCAAAACTCACTAAACAAGAAACAGATAATGTGAATAGGTTTGTATCTATTAAGCAAATTGAATTTGTCATTTTAAAACTTTAAAAAAGAAAGTTTTAGGCCTGATATTTCAATGAAGAATTCTATCAAGCATTTAAGAAATTAACACCAATTCTATTCACTATCTTCCAGAAAATAGAAAAAAGATCCCTTCCCAATTCATTTGCTGAAGCTGGTATCGTCTTACCAAAACCAGACAAAGATAGTAAAAAGAGAGAAAGCTAAAGGTTAATATCCCGATGAATATAGATGCAAAAATCCTTAATAAAGTATTACCAAATAGAAATCAACAACATATGGTAGGAGTTATATACTATGATCAGGTAGGATTTATGGTATGGATGCAAGGTGGCTCAATCTAAAAAAAAAAGTAATCAATCAATGTAATCCATTGTATTAGCAGGCCACAGAAGAAATATCATATAATTACATTAATTCACATAGAAAAAGTATTTGACAAAAGACAACATTCACCCATGATAAAAAAAAAAAGAACTCTCAAAAGTTGTAATAGAGGATAATGTACTAAACTTGATAAAGAACATCTACAAAAAATGCGCAGTTAGCATTATACTTAACGATCAAAGCCTAAATGATTTCCTTCTAAGATGGGAAGCAAGGCAAGACGTCTACTGTCACCATTCTTATTCAACATAGTGCTGGATTTCTAACCAGTGAAAAAAGGCAAAAAGAGAAATAAAAGGCATACAGATCAGAAAGGAAAAGGAAAAACTGTCCTTATTTGTGGATGACAGTCTATTAAAAAATATAGAAAGAATAGACTGGAGGTTGGGCGTGGTGGCTCATGGCTATAATCCCAGCACTTTGGGAGGCTGAGGTGAGAGGATTGCCTGAGCCCATGGGTTTGAGACCAGCCTTGGCAACTTGGCAAGACCTCCTCTCCACAATAAATCAAAGAATTAGCTGGGTGTGGTGGTGCACGCCTGTGATTCCAACCACTTGGAAGGCTGAGGCGGAAGGATTGTCTGAGCCCAGCAGGTCGAGGCTGTAGTGACCGTGAGCATGCCACTGCACTCCAGCCTGGGTGACAGAGTGAGACTCCAACTAAAAAAAATAAAGAAATAAAGAAATAATAAATAGGTTCAGCAATGTCACAGACTATAAGACAACAAATATCAATTGTATTTCTATACTAGTAATGAATATAAGGACACTATAATAAAAAATGAAATACCATTTACATAGCTCAAAAAATAAAATGCTTGGGTGTAAATTTTAATAAAAATGTATATAGAACTTGTGTGCTAAGAACCAGACAACATGATGAAAGAAATCAAGGAAAGTCTTAAATGGAGTGACCTACCATGTTCACAGATTGTAATACTCAAAAGAGTAAAGATGGAAATTTCCCCTAAAGTACATAAGTTTAGTGCACTTTCTATCAAACTATTGGTGATGTTTTTGTAGATAAATAAAACGTTTTAATAGAAAAGTGTATTCTAAAATTTATATGAAAAGGGCCAGGTGCAGTAGCTCCCACCTGTAATCCTAGCACTTTGGGAGGTAGAGGCAAGAGGATTGCCTGAGTCCAGGGGTTCGAGATCAGCCTGGGAAACTTGGCAAGGCCTTGTCTTTATAATAAATCAAAGAATTAACCAGACACGTGGGACATGTCTGTAGTTCCAGCTACTTGGAAGGCTCAGGTGGAAGGATCTCCTGAGCCCAGCAGATCAATGCTGCACTAGTGGTAAGCGTGCCATTAAACTCCAGCCTGGGTGACAGAGTGTGATTCCAATAATAATAATAATAATAATAAATAATAATAATAATAATAAAACTTACATGAAAAAGAAAAATGTAAATAGCTAAACATTTTTTAAATAAAATAATAAAGATGGGAAAATCAATCTATCTGATTTCAAGCTACACTAATCAAGACTGTGGTACTGGAAGAAGGACACATAGATCAATGGAACAGAATAGAAAGCCCAGAAATAGGTCTACGTAAATATGCCCAAATAATTTTTTACAGATGTACAGAAAGAATTCAATGGAGCAAAGATAACCTTTCAACAAATGGTGCTTGGTCATTTGGATTTTGAATTTCCACATGCAAAACAACAACTTGACCAAAACCTCATAGTAAATACAAAAATTAGCTCAAAATGGATCACAGGCCAAAATGAACATAGAAATACAACTGTAAGAGTTTTAGAAAAATGAACATCAGAGGGGAAATCTTGTGATTTAGCTTTAGGGAAAGAGTTTATAGTCTTGAGAACAAAAGCACATTCACAAAAGAAAAAAAAACACAATAGATTGGTTTTCATAATTTAAAAGTTTACTCTGTGAAAGACCATGTTAAGAAGACTAAAAGACAAGCCACAGAATGAGAGAAAATATTTGCAAATCAGATATCTGACAAAGGACTACTATTTAGAATGTGTAAAGAACTCGGAGAACTCAACAGTACAAAGCAAACAATCCAATTATAACTTGGGGTACATGGAATCTCTCTGCATTCTTTCTTTTTTTTTGATGGAGTACAGGGGACTTTATTGACAGTACACAAAGAAGGAAGTGGGGCTCCCTAGCCCTCCCTCCGATTCTTCAGGCATGAACACTGTGAAGAGGGGAGATTCTCAATGTGGTTGGGAACTGAGGTGTGGCAGGGACTCCCCAGAAGCTGAGGGTTTCTCTCTTCCTCTTGTGCTCTTGCTGTAGCTAGTGGTCAAGAGACTCTTACTCTTTGGGGGGCATGTGGACCATGACGTCCACCACCCTGTTGCTGTAGCCAAATTCATTGTCATGTCAAGAGATGAGCTTGACAAAGTTGTCACTGAGGGAAATGCCAGTCCCAGCATTGAAGGTAGAAGAGTGAGTGTCACTGTAAAAGTCAGAGGTCACAAGCTGGTGCTCAGTACAGCCCAGGGTGCTCTTGAAGGGCCCCTCGGATGCCTGCTTCATCACCTTCTTGATGACATCATATTTGGCAGGTTTCTCCAGATGGCAGGTCAGGCCAACGTCAGATATGTTGGCGGTGGGGACACAGAAGGCCATGCTCGTGAGCTTCCCGTTCAGCATGGGGATGACCTTGCCCATGGCCTTAGCAGCGCCAGTGGACGCAGAGATGTTCTGGAGGGCCCCATAGCCTTCTCGCCACAGCTTCCCTGAGGGGCCATCCACGGTGTTCTGGATGGCAGTGATGGTGTGGATGGTGGTCATGAATCCCTCCATGATGCCAAAGCTGTCATGGATGAACTTGGTCAGGGGAACTAAGCAATTGGTGATGCAGGAGGTGTTGCTGACAATTGTGAGATTGTTCTGGTACTTCTTGTGGTTCATTCCTTTCACAAATATGGGGGTGTCAGCGGAGGGGGTAGAGTTGATGACCCTTTTAGATCCCCCCTGTAAGTGACTCCAGCCTTCTCCAAGGTAGTGAAGACGCCGGTGGATTCCACTACATAATCAGCACCTGCATCATCCCATTTGATTTTGGTGGGACCTTCCTTTTGGAAGATGATGGTAGGACCACCGATGGCAGCTTCCTGTTCTCTGCCTTGATGGTGCTGTGAAACTTGCCATAGGTGGAGTTGTATTGGAGCACATAGACCATGTAGTTGAGGTCAATGAAGGGGTCATTGGTGGCGACAATATCCACTTTGTCATAGTTAAAAGCAGCCCTGCTGACCAGGCACCCAATATGGCCAAATCCATTCAATTTGGCCTTCACATTTGCCATGGTGTCTCAGGCACACGGCTGGTGCTACACAAGAGATGAGGTTGTCTGTCAAATGGGAGAAGAAGAGAGCCTCTCTGCATTATTTCTTACAACTACCTGTGAATCTACAATTATCTCAAAATAAAACCTTCATTTAAATAATCATGTCTAACTGTCAATGTTTCCTTGAGAATGAAATGTGACAGTGTCTATGAAAACCCTTTGTAACTTGTAAAGCACTGAGAAATGTTGATAAATATATATATATATAATTATCAACATTAAGCTTTTTGTTTTTATAGGTATTTGAATTTGGTATTTCATCAGTCAATTGCACTCAATTTCAAGCATTTGATTGTCAGGATCTCAAGTGTACATGTGATGAGAAATAGTTAATGAGTGTGCAGGCCTGATTCTAATTACAGAATTATGAGAAGTAGTTACTAGGTTGGTGCAAACGTAATTGCAGTTTTTGCAAGTTGAAATTTGCCATTTGATATTGGAATGCATTCTTAATAAAAGTGGTTATGTTACACATAATTTTAATACACATTTCTTGCTTTATGATTTTTTGCTAATGACTTATTACTTGTTTATTTTATATTATTTTAGACTATGAAAATGATGTTAGACAAAAAAACACATTTGAATGATTTTCTTATCAAACTCAAAATAGTCATAAAGCAGTGAATATAACTGCAATATCAACAACACATTTGGCCCATGAACTGCTAACGAATGTATAGTCCAGCGGTGGTTCAAGAAGTTTTGCAAAGGAGATGAGAGCTTTGAAGATGAGAAGGGTAGTGGCTGGCCATTGGAAGTTGACAATGATCAATTGAGAGCAATCATCGAAGCAGATCCTCTTACAACTACACAAGAAGTTGCCAAATAACTCAACATCAGCTAATCTATGGTCATTTGGCATTTGAAACAAATTGGAAAGATGAAAAAGCTTGATAAGTGGGTGCCTCATGAACTGACCAAAAGTCAAAACAAATCATCGTTTTGAAATGCCGTCTTCTCTTATTCTACGCAACAACAATAAACCATTTCTTGACTGGATTGTGGTATGTGATGAAAAGTGGATTTTATATGAAAACCAGCAACGACCGGCTCGGTTGTTAGACCAAGAAGCAGCTCCAATGCACTTCTTCTTGCAGCAAGAAAAGGTCATGGTCACTGTTTGGTGGTCTGTTGCCGGTCTGATCCACTACAGCTTTCTCAATCCCAGCAAAACCATGACATCTGAGAAGTATGCTCAGCAAATTGATGAGATGCACCCAAAACTGCAATCCCTGCAGCTGGCAGTGGTCAACAGAAAGGGCCCAATTCTTCTCCATGACAATGACTGACCGCATCGCACAACCAATGCTCCAAAAGTTGAACAAATTGGGCTACAAAATTTTGCTTCATCTGCCGTATTTACCTGACCTCTTGCCAACTGACTACCGCTTCTGCAAGCATCTCAACAACTTTTTGTAAGGGAAAATACTTCCACAACCAACAGGATGCAGAAAATGCTTTTCAAGAGTTTGTTGAATCCCAAGGCATGGATTTTTATGCTACAGGAATACACAAACTTATGTCTCATTGGCAAAAATGTGTTGATTGTAATGGTTCCTATTTTGATTTTAAAAAGATGTGTTTGAGCCTAGTTACAATGATTTAAAATTCATGGTTCAAAACCGCAAATTACTTTTGCACCAACCTGCTAAAAACACTCCTGAGTTAACATGCACAATGTGACTTTCTTGTTTGAGTATGTTGCTGCCAATAATGTAATTAAGTATCAATGATGCGCCAGTGAATGGATTTCAAAATTGTCCTCAAAATTAAAGACTGAGATCACTGGGCAGCTGTCTCTAAGCAACATTGAAAAGATTACATAGGCTGGGTTCAGTGGCTCAGCCTGTAATTCCAGCACTTTGGGAGGTTGAGGCAAGATGATTGTCTGAACCCGCGTGTTCGAGACTAGCCCTGGCAACTTGGCAAGACCTCGTCTCTACAATAAAAATTAAAAAAAATTAGCTGGGCATGGTAGTGTGTGCCTGTAGTTCTGGCTCTTTGGAAGGCTGAGGCAGAAGGATCACTGGAGCCCAGAAGGTTTGACACTGGGGTGGCTGTGAGTGTGTCACAGTACTCCAGAGTGAGATGTCAACTCAATAAAAGATTACATGAGCGGGGTGAGGTGGCTCACGCCTGTAATCCCAGCACCTTGAGAGTTGGAGGCAAGAGGATTACCTGAGTCCAAGGGTTTGAGACCAGACAGAGCAACATGGTGAGACCTCGTCTTTACAATAAATCAAAAAATCAGTCAGGTATGGTGGGGCATACCTGTGGTTCCAGCTACTTGGAAGGCTGAGGTGGAAGGATCACCTGAGGTTAGCAGGTCAATGCATGTTACTTGCATTCCAGCCTGGGTGACAGAAGGAAGAAAGAAAGGAAGAAAGAAAAACAGAAAAGATTACATAAGAGAATACTTGTAAACGATTAGGCTTAGTTCCAAGCACACAGTAGGTGTATAATAAGTATATATTGACTAAATTAACAGCACATTACCAAATAAACAGTAGCAGTTTGCACTACATTAAACCTGCACTACAATTTTCTGCAGACATCTCAAACTCATCACTTCCATCCCTAAGCTCGTACCTTTGCCTCTGCAATCAAACCAGATGCTTCTTTTGTATTTCTGTCTTAACTAATGACACTGTCATTCACTAAGGTTGGTTGCATCATGTCAGAAAGCTCTAGTTCTTTCTAGACGCCTCTTCTATACTTTACGTCAAACCAGAAGTCAAGTACTTAGCATCTTCCACATTGTCCATCCTCACTATCCTCACAACCTCTGGCTTCTTTCCTTATCATTTCTCAACTGGATGATTTTATATTGCCCCTGCTTTCAAATGCTCCAAGTGACTCATCTTTTGGGAAGCTTTTCTGATCACATCAAATCTTTTTTAGATAATATTAATAACCATTTATTGAGCTCTTGCATACACTATGCACTGGGTTAAGCTCCTTTTATACACTAACTGTGAGGATGGTTCAGGAGGTATTTTTGTTGCCTGCCCGAATTCATCTGATCCATACCCTCCCCCATCTTACCCAACGTAAGTTTTCCTCTTTGGATTTCCTTCCAGGTTTTGTTCAAGTGCTTTTTCTCTGTGTACCCACATGTCCTGGAAAAAAAGCCTCTTCCCCGCACATTTCAAGAGGATAAATATTGATTAGTCTGAGCCAATCATGACATTTTATTAGCTTTACCAGCTGGAGGTTAAGACATGGGCCTATGATGTAACTCTGACCAAATAAGAGGAAGTTTGCTGGTAGTAAGTGTGGGTAGACAAGAGAAGAGCAAAAAGTGACTTCTGACAAAAAGCTTTGTTGCTGTTAAAAAGAGATGTGAGCCGGGCTCGGTGGCTCAGCCTGTAATCCCGCGCCTTGGGAGGCTAAGGTGAGTGGATTGCCTGAGCCCGCGGGTTCGAGACCCGCCTGGGCAACTTGGCGAGACCTCATCTCTACAATAAATCAAAAGTTAGCCGGGCATGGTAGCGCGTGCCTATAGTTCCAGCTACTTGGAAGGCTGAGGCGGAAGGATGGCCTTAGCCCAACAGGTCGAAGCTGTGGTGGCCGTGAGCATGCCACTGTTCTCCAGTCTGGACGACAGAGTGAGACTCCAACTCAAAAAAAAAAGAATTCTAGAAAGTTGGCCAGGTGCGGTGACGCAAGCCTGTAATCCCAGCACTTTGGGAAACTAAAGAGAGAGGATTGCCT
>CAUYQG010206249.1:0-19612 GCA_963574415.1 Tarsius wallacei | reverse complement strand
CCCCCCCCCAGTTTCCCACCACAGTCAGACATTTTCTTGTGGTAATACGTTGGATGATCAAGGTCTACTATATGAGTGAAAACATGTGATACTTAGTTTTTAAAGTCAAGTTTTAAAGTATAGGAATTTGATCTGGTCCTGTACCTAGAGTGAAGTGAAATTGGTTCAAATCCTACCTCTAACACTTGTTGGCTATGAGACCTTGGCCAAGTCCCTTGATCTTCTTGAATGTCATAATACCTCACAGGCTTGTGAAGATTGGAAAGTTAAAAAGTACTTTTAAAACAGTAAAAAGAGATGTGCCTATCCCCTGATAGGTTGTTATGGGCCACGGAGAGGTTATTCTATAGACAGCCCAAAATAATAGCTGCTTCTCTCTTCCAGTGTTAAACAACGTTAGCTGCCAGTACCTACCCCTCCCCAGGAGACCCATCCTACAGGATAACCAGAAATCCTTATCCCGTGACACTCTTGGTCATGTGACTTGCTCTGGCCAATCAATTGTGAGCTGAAATAACATGTGCCTCTTCTAAGCAGAAGCTTAAGAGCCACCATATAGCCTCTACTTATTCTCTTCTTCCTCTGCCCAGCCCCAGACACAAGTTGCTGCTTTCGCCCAAATTGTGGAATGAAAATTACCTACTGGAGAGCTGAAGCTGACCTGCGATGAACGGATAGTACAAGTGAGAAACAAACCATGGTGAATGTGACTTGTTATTGTGAGTGACCATTCGGGACCATTTGTTACTAACCTCAGCTGACTGATATGCCCCTCACACTCTCATTTCAACTGATTTCTCAGCTCAGTTGGCTTGTTCCAGCAGCAAGATTGAAACTCTTCTCTCAGGTTGACCCTAATTTAGCCCCACTTTACTGATCTAAGGGAGGAGAGCAGAAAGGAATGGCAGTGTTGGATAGGTCAGATATCGTGCTAAGCAATTTGCAGGTGTCTTTCTCAGTTAGTTCTAATAATGCTGTGGGTAGGAATTATTATTATTTTGAGGAATGGATTATTAACCTTGGGCTGGTTAGGTGCTTGTCCATGGTTATCAATTTGTAAGTAGAGAACTCTTGACATTCAGTTAAATCTGTCTGATTCTAAAAACACTATGCTACTGTGTCAAGCTTATCCCAGCTACTCCCCAATGTTTACCTTTAATTGGGAGAGTCATAGTTGTTGAAACTTGGTTCCCTGGATATTTTTGAACATGAATCCTCCAACAATTACCTAAATAATTTTGCATGGCCATAATCCTTCATTTTTCTGGATTTCCGGTCCTTTTCCCCTCCACTTCCTTTATATACATAGTTCCCTCAAGGGCAGCCACATACTTCCATGGGCCTGCCATCATGGTATCAGATGGACATCTGATAGTGTGAACAATGATCTGTTCCCTGGGATTTGTAGAAAAGAATACAGCTTGTCAGGTCAACCTTTCTTCAGTGGTTGAAGCTAGAAGCTGTACAATTTGTGGGCCATTTTTTTTTTCTGTTTTGTGAGTTGTAGCGGACATCTGTCATGTTTTGCTGCCCAAATCTTGTAAATATTTCCACATTTTGATAGTGCCATATTTTATGAATCTTGCTACCTCAAGGCAGATTCCAAAAACTACAAACCGACCAACCAACATACATTTCTTAGCTGGCTTCCTTTGCGGCAAGGGTGTAGATTATGGCCTGGGTTCTCCCAGCCAGATAGTCCTTTGTGGGATTTTGACTTGGAAGTATGTGAGAAAGCAGTTTGGACAAGTGGCTTGGGAGTCAGTGGTGGCTTCCTTATTGAGTCGGTCCTTTGGCAGGTTCTGGGAATTGTTCTAGGAAGCTCAGCCTAAACCCTGTTTCTCCACAATCTCAATTCTGTGAGTGAATCCAGGGTGGCTTTCAAAATACCTCACAAGTGGCACTGACACACCTGAGTGGATGCTGTGACCAGTCAATATGGATGTGGCTGTGAGCAGTCTGCAGGACCATGCAGGTGCACACAAGCTGAAATGTCAGTCAGAATACAACTAATGTACTTTCAAAAGTCATGATCAGGCCATGATTGTGCCGCTGCATTCCAGCTTGAGCAACAGAGTGAGACTTGACTCAAAAAAAAAAAAGAATCTTATTTAAAAAGATTTACCATTGATCTTAAACCCCAAATCAATTCAAATCTACTTTAGTACAAACATGTCACTGCCATGAGACATTTTTATTTTGGGAGTAGTGTCTTACTTGGGCTTGCATTCAGGGAAAGTTATCATAGGTGAAATCCAGCAGAAATTATCTGTGCCACACCCACAGCCCCTTACCATCTCAGGGTAGCTGCCCAACGTTCACTGCCAACCTGCCTTTCTTTTTTTGTGTGTGTTGGAGTCTCACTTCATTGCCCAGGCTGGAGTGTAGTAGCATGCTCATGGCCACCCCTGCGTCGACCTGTTGGGCTCCGGCAATCCTTCCGGCTCAGCCTTCCAAGTAGCTGGAACAACAGGTGCGTGCCACCAACGCTCGGCTAATTTTCTGATTTTTTTTATTGTAGAGATGAGGTCTTGTCAAGTTGTCCGGGCTGTTCTCGAACCTGTGGACTCAGGCAATCTCCTCACCTTGGCCCCCCAAAGTGCTGGGATTATAGGTTTGTGCCACTGCACCTGGCCAGCCTCTCTTTGCCTTAGGGCTTTCTCTGCCTACTGGACCCACTCTGCCAGATAATTAACACCTACCACCACTACTACCACTAGCCTTCAACCAGTGCCTGACCGGAGCTGGAGTATAAATACCACAGCTCCCTCACCTCTTGGGTAACATATGTGGGTGTGTCTTTACCAAGTGAGATCAAGCTCCAGTTACACATTTTGGCAACTTGCTTGATAAAGTAAACTTCGTTGGTTTCCTTCCCTCTCCCTCTCACTTCTGCCCTCTCTTGCAGTTATTTCCCAGAATTATTTCCTAAATAATTTACTTGCAGTCAAATTCTTCCTTCCGGGTCTGTCTTCAGCTTGCCTGATGCATGCTGGTCCTTTATTGAATCAATCATCATGTAACAGCAGTTCTGGAGTCCCCACTGTTTCATTGTCCTTACTCAATTTATTATCTGTCTCTTTAAAGAAAGAAAGGTGGGACTGTCTTCCATGTGGGGTGAGTTTTTGAAGTTCTCACAAGGACTAAAGTATGACCTTGTTCGTCTGAGCCACCAGGTCATAAGATGTGTTATTATAGCCAAACAAAATCTCCTGTCTTCCCATTTACACCTATTTCCTATTATTCTGTCTCCTGTGACAGTGGCAGGTTCCCCTGTAAAAGAGAGAGGACAGGAAAGGGATGAAAAAGACCACTGGGTTGCCCCTTCTGCCATAGGAATGGGACAAGTAAGTCCATAAATATCATTTTTTAAATTTATTTAAGATTTTTTTTTTTTAGATAGGATCTCACTCTGTCCTGCTCACTGCAGTCTCAACGTCTTAGGCTCAAGAGATCTTTCTACCTCAGCTCTCCTGAGTAGCTAGGACTACAGGTACACACCATTATGCCTGCTTGATTTTTTTCTATTTTTTGTAGGGGCAGGGTCTTGCTATGTTGCCCAGGCTGGTCTCGAACTCCTGGGCTCAAGCGATCCTCCTGCCTCCCAAAGTGCTGGGATTATAGATGTGAGTCACTGTGCACAGCTTAAAAATGAATTCTTCATATAATTATTGCTCAAAAGTCTATCTCTTCTGTTTGACTGTAAGCTTGATGAAGGCAGAGGCTGTGTCTTTATTTGGTTACTGTTTTTATCTCTGGGCTCTAGCATGGTCTCTGAAACACAGCAGAAACTCAATATATTTCTTTGTTGAGTAAATTTGGCATGACTAGAAATGTGGGGGTATTGCTAGATGTGTAAAATTTGGTAAAGTCTGAATGTGTACAACATAAAAACACAAAACAAAAAACCCCAATGACTTATCCTTATAGCTCCACAATGCCATTATTAGTTTAAGAATATATTTCTGTGTGGCAAGCAAGTTGGTTTGCTTATAAAATTATTAATCGGTATGTTTAGAGGTCTAAAGACCTTGTAAAACATTGGAGGAGTTATTTTTCCTTTTTAACTCAAAAAAGTCAAGGGAGAGAGAAAGAAAAAGCCAATTTTTCAGCTGTTTGTTTGCTTTTTCCTCCCAACAGTCTGAGGTTTCTACATTCTATTAAAACATAGCCAAGAATCCCTGGCTTGGATTCGGTCTTTCCTTGGGGACAGACGTTTCCCCCTTAGGACTCCGGGGTCTTTCCAGTCTACGGTCTTCAAACATAGGCTGACCAACCCAGAAATGGTCTTTTTTTGTTGACCAACTACAGGCACATATGCTCTTTTGTGGAAGGGTATTTATTGAAAGAAATAAATGGAAACTGCACAGTTTCCATTTGCGAGACAGGAGTATATTTTCAGAAGCTTCTACGGGAGGAAAGGTGACCTTTGCACTAACACAGAGTGTCTTCAATCTGGGATTTTATGGGGGAATTTCATCTATTTTCTTTTTTTTTTTTCTCCTGCTGGAGCTAGTTTTTTCTGTTCTCTGGTTAAACATTTTTATTGGATGGATTTTACAAGGGGGAGGGACAAATATTTTTTTGTTGAAAGACCATCTCCAGCTAATGGAATCCAATCAGGCCAAGGGAATAAAATTTGGCAACTCTATTTCCTCAAACTGAATCAACACTTGACTACTCCTGTTTCGTGTACTGTGAAATGTGGTGTGTTCATGTATGAAGCCACACAGAAAGTTGAGCTAATTATTAAGTGAGGCATTCTGGGCAAGAAAAGTTGAAACTAATATTAAAATAGTCACCTATAAGTGTCCCTTCTTTCCCAACAAAAGACAACAGTAGTTCACTAAACTTTCTCCGTTCTATCTGGGTGCTGCAAAGAAACCCCCTCTTAAGCTGGGTACAGTGGCTCATGCCTATAATCTCAGCACTTTTGGAGGCTGAGGCAGGAGGATTGTTTGAGCCCAGGAGTTTGAGGCTGTGGTGAGCCATGATTGTGCCACTGCACTCCATCCTGGGTGACACCCTGACTCAAAAAAAAAAAAAAAAAAAGAACCCCTTTCTTGCCCATTGGGAACAATGGTTGAAATGATTACATAGTAAATGGGGGTGAAGACAAGGGTTTGAAATTTTTAAAAAATGTTTCATGTGGTAGATCAGAAGCTGACCAATAAAATATTGCAACATTTATACCAACCAACCCTATGGTTATGGTTGTAACCGTACATAATTATATCTCATTTTCATTTCATTTATTTTTAAAGAGCTCAGAGATTTCCCTTTCAGCTAAAAACAGTACAGGGCATTTCACTGATGACTGGGAGGAGAGGAGGGAGTTGTGATGTTGGAGCTACCTCGTTAGTAGGCAATCCGGTACATGCTTTGGTCCTTGATAGCTAAGCCTAGAGCTGATCCTCAATCAGAAACAACTATTTATTCAGGAACAAATACTGTCTGAAGATTTTGCCTAAGAAATACAATGCTATGCACCCCCTAGTAATTTATAGAGGAAACACAATAATTTCTGTAAGCCTAAACATGTGAACAAAAATTAAAATCCAGCCTCTGAAGAGAGAAAGAGTATCCTCTCCATAGTCTGTCTGTTTAGGGCCTCCCTAATGGAACTCCAAACATCTTTGCCAATCCTGTTGACCACCCTTCTCCCACAGGAGACCGTTTCTCAAACAAATTTGCCCACCCCCCACAATGTATTAATTAAGGAAGACTTCTGGTCTTGCGCTTTAGAATGCTATTGTGCAAATGTTGCATTTGGATGTATTAATAGGATGCTTGAATCCATGTGACATCTTCACTCTCAATCATTCAGCATATTTCTAATCTAATTTTATACACTGGGCTATAATTGTTCTCATTAAAGAGCTGTGGAACAACCTGACTTTAAAAGGAAAGTAATGGAAATAGGGAGAAGAGAAATAACGGTAGCTGGTGGAGACAGTATCTATTCCTTCCATTTTTGTGTTGAAATAGAATTTTCAACTGAGCGTAAGGCTAAGACTACTGGAAAGCCCAATCTGCCTTGTAGCTAGGACCAAGTGCTGGCCAATGCGATGGGCAGAAGGTCATGCCTTTAATAGGAGGGAGCTTCTGCTGAACTTGGCCATCCTCTGTCCTACTGCTCATGACAGAAGCGTGGCTATCACCACGAGGTGTTCTAGACCATGTCCATAAGGACTGTGCCTATGGATGGTGGATCAACAAAATAGAATGCACCAGGGTCCAAACCTGGGCGCCACTGTGTCATCTCTAGATTGTTTATACTCAGACTATTATACAAAAGGAAAATTACATGCTACCTTGTCTAAACCATGATTGTTCTGGATTTCCTTTGGAGCGGCCAAACCTGTGTCTTACACTGGAGATTTTCATTAAAGAATTTACCTCTTTGCCAAAGTGGTAAACTACAGAAATTTTGCTTTGCTTATCTGGATTGATCAAGCCCAAAGTGCATTTTTCAATTTATTTTATTTTTTTATTTTTGAGTCAAGGTCTCACCCTATTACCCAGGCTGTAGTGCAGTGGCACGATCACTTGTAGCCTCAACCTCCTGGGCTCCAGCGATCCTTCTGCCTCAGCCTTTTGAGTAGCTGGGACTACAGGTTATTTTATTTCATTTTTTTAGAGACAGGGTCTCACTCTGCCACCCAGGTTGGAGTGCAATGGCACCATCATAGCTCACTGCAGCTTCAAACTCCCAAGTAATCCTCCTGCTTCAATATCCTAAGTTGCTAGGACTACAGGTGCCACCATACCTGGCTAATTTTTTTTTTAGTTTTTGAGAAGGCTGAGTCTCGCTATGTTGTCCAGGCTGGTCTTAAACTTCTGGCCTCAAGTGATCCTCCTGCCTTGGCCTCCCAGAGTGATAGGATTACAAGCGTGAGCCACCATGCTTGGCCACATTTTTCAAAAGTTGCTTCAGATTCTCTTTCTGTCTGGGACTACTTTTATCTAAACTTGGGGGGCTAAAGTGAGCCCTGAACTTAGGAAGTTTAAGCTGTCTCTGTAAAAGTCACGGGTAATGAATCAGAGTAAGAAAAACAAGCTGCTAGAAAGATGGAGATGAGGGCTCTCAGGCCAAAAGGACTTGGCTGTAGCCTGATCACGTGAATGGATGCATCTGAAGAAAGAGTGGCCTTCAAAGTAGGATTGCTCAGCAGTAAAAGAAGAGAACTGGTGGTGGTATCATCCTCATGCAGGAGACAATAATTTCACTAGGCCCTTGCAGAGTATTTCTGGCCTCCATGGCACTGCAGGAATGGAAAGGAAAGGGACTGCCAGTCTCCTTGGCAAGATAGCTCTGTGTGAGCAACCCCCACCAGGCACTTCTCAGACCGGAGCCATTAAACTTTTGATTCATTGAATCACCTTTGCTCTGATGTCCTGTTCACCAAGCCATCTTCTGCCGCAATTTGTTTTCACACCTGGGTCTCCTGTAAGGAAAGTGCTGATCACAGAGATTTTGAGCGTTTCTGGTCTTTGTGAGGTGGATGGCTCATGGTAAACACATAAAGAAGCTGCAGGTCAGGATTTGACTTCCCAAGTAGCTGGCATGGAGAGTGAATAATGCAGATCATGCCGACACAGGCGATTCGGGCCCAGTGGAGCTGTGTTTCTCTTTGTAACTTAGTTCATTTGCATTCTGGTGTCTGCCTCAGGCTTGGGTGAATTTCAGTGGAATGAGACCTTTCAACCCTGCTAACCGCTCAATGAGTGTCTGGGACCACTTAATAGATGAAACATCCACCATGTGGCCCTGCCGTTGTCTACCAGGAATTTCCTAGACCAATGGCTGGCAATTCCTTCTTTTCTTTTCTTTTTTTTTTGTTTTGAGTTGGAGTCTCACTCTATCACCCAGACTGGAGTTACACACTCCAGTGGTACACTCCTGGCCACCGCAGCCTCGATCTGCTGGGCTCTGGTGATCCTTCCACCTCAGCCTTCCAAGTAGCTGGAACTACAGGCATGCACTACCATGCCTGGCTAGTTTTTTTTTTTTTAATGTATTGTAGAGATGATGTCTTGCCAAGTTGCCAGGATTGGCACTGTGGGCTCAGGCAATCCACTCGCCTCGACCTCCTAAAGTGCTGGGATTACAGGCAAGCCATCGAGCTCGGCCCGTTCCTTCTTTTCAATGAGTGGGACACTGGATATGCATGTTCACTCCATACCTGTTCTCTGAGTGATATTCAACTCTAGGACATTGGCCTTTACCCCATGCCTTTTTCTTCTTCCATTTAAAATAGCATCTTAGAATGGAGGAATGCTTTTCATTCAGGGGAAAGTCTTTTTTTTTTTTTTTAGTTGGAGTCTCACTCTGTCACCCAGGTTGGAGTGTGGTGGCACACTCACTGCTACAGCAGCCTCGACCTTCTGGGCTCAGGCGATCCTTCTGCCTCAGCCTTCCGAGTAGCTGGAACTACAGGCACGTGCCATCATGCCCGGCTAATTTTTTAATTTATTATAGAGACAAGGTCTCACCAAGTTGCCCAGGCTGGTCTCGAACCCCGGAGCTTAGGCAATCCTCTTGCCTCGACCTCCCAAAGTGCTGGGATTACAGGCTTGAGTCACCGTGCCCAGACTAAGGGAAAGTCTTGAATTCTCTCTTTATGGTAATGAGAAAGGTCAACTTTTACAAAGCATCATAATCTTTCTGCCATGTTTAGCCTTGATGGGGTCACAGCCCTAAGTGGGGAGGTCAGGGGACCCACTTCTACCCTGGCCTTCTCTCTCTCTGCTGAGAGTCAGGAATACTGCTAGATTTGGCAAAGAATAACATTTTGGTTATTACGAATGTATGCTAAAATATTCAGTCTTTTGTCTATGTGGGTTCATTTTACATTGAGACAAAAATCTTAGCATTTGCCCTTGATTTTTTTACCCTAATTTGCAATTTTAACATTATTTGTGATTAATTTTTAGAAAAGCTTTTCATTTTTCTAGTCTAAAGTAAATATAGTTAGTTTTACTTTGGAGAATATAAAGCTATGTATTTTCAGCTTGAAATATAGTAGAATGATGACATGGGAGATAGTTTGGTTTAATGAAAAGAGCAAGAGTTTCAGAGTCAGGTTTTTAGCTGTATTCACAATATAGTACTCTCTATTTCTGAGCCTTGATTTCCTCATCTGTTAAAAGGGGATGTTTTGTAGGATTTGGGGAAAATTAAATACTGTTTGTAAAGCACCAGGCAGGGCCCAGAACAGAGAACATTAGCATACACCCTTCTTCATCTCTCTGGATGATGGGAGTGCTCGGAGCAAGGAGTTGGCTCCAGACGCGTTGGGATGCCCTAAGTTCTTAGGGAGCCCCATTTGAAGTGTCACTGCATTTCTTGGCTGTATTATTATGGGAGTCGGTGGTGGCAGGAATGGGGCCAGGAAGAGGAGAGAGAGAGAGAGAGAGAGAGAGAGACTACCTAATTTTAGGGGCTTTAAGGGAAGGAGCTTTTTGGCTTGATCTTATACAACATCCCTGTGATA
This sequence comes from Tarsius wallacei, assembly GCA_963574415.1. Classification (NCBI taxonomy): domain Eukaryota; kingdom Metazoa; phylum Chordata; class Mammalia; order Primates; family Tarsiidae; genus Tarsius; species Tarsius wallacei. Next base: position 10,115 of record CAUYQG010206249.1, on the reverse strand, counting down.
TCAGAGACTTGGTTAAATCAGCACAGCCCTTGGTGCTTTTAACAGAGAGAGAGTGGGATCAATTGGCAAGAAGTCGCAGCCAATAATGGGAGCGGCTCTGGGAAGGTCTCCATGTCCCTAAACGTCCCTACATGTTTCTTCTCCCACATACTAATCTGAGATACCTGAAGCACCACAGGATATTATTTTCTCCTCTCTCTGGGATCCTTGTTACTTTCTTTTTGTGTTCGCTTTAACTACACACTCAGATAATTCCCCCTGAAATGGTGCTGTGTCTGGGACTAGTTTGGAGAGATCTGGTCAACTTGCTCACGACCTTATTTAAGTCACTTTAACTCTTTAGACCCTTTTAAAATTAGGTACTTATCTACTTTTTTATTTTTTATTTTTGAGTTGGGGTCTCACTCTGTGACCTAGGCTGGAGTACAGTGACATGATCACAACTCACTGCAGCCTCCACCTCCTGGGCTCAAGTGATCCTTCTGTCTCAGCCTCCCGAGTAGCGAGGCAGAAGGACTACAGGTGCGAGCCACCATGCCCAACTAATTTCTTTTGATTTTTTTTTGTAGAGATGAGGTCTTACCATGTTGCCCAGGCTGGTCTCTAACTCTTCGGGTTCAAGCAGTCCTCCTGTCTCAGCCTCCCAAACTGCTAGGATCCAAGTATGAGCCACTGTGCCCGGCCAGTACTTATCTAATTAACCTCCTCGAGGGCCAACCAGATCCACCATTCTGAATGTCAAAGATTGTTACTAATGGGGTGTGAGCTTCTGGAGTGGGCATCTTCAGCCTTCGTAGGGTGCTGAGGGTGGGGTGGGGATACGCAGGATGCTGAAGACAAGCTTGAATTACTTCTCTGGCAGACTGCAGGCTCACTGTGGGGTGCCTTTAAAAGAAAGATGCTAAGTTTCCTGAAGTCTGGGACAGTGTCCCATTGATTTTTGATGATGAAAGCAATACCGGCATCACTGGGATTGTACTATGAGTCCTGCCAAGCTGTGGGACCCAGGGGGATGAGAGAAGTTGTAAAGACAATTTTCATGTTTTAGGCATTGTGGGATTTGGAATCAGAGGCTCTGACTTTGAGGCCCGGACTTACCATTAATTAGCTGGGTAGACTTGACATTTCTGGGCTTTCTTTTCTTTCTCTGTTTAGTGGAAAGAATCATACCTGACTGGGTATGGTTGAGGGGAGGCTTTGTGCTGTGAACTGAGTTGTGTTCCGGCCCCCATTCCCCAGATTCATATGTTAAAGCTCTAACACCCAGTGTGATGCTATTTGGAGATGGGTTACAATTATGGGTATATTCTTTGGGGGTATAACTAAGTTTAGATGAAGTCGTAAGGGTGAGGCCTTCGTGATGGGATTAGTGCCCTTATCAGAAGAGGCATCACAGGGTTTACTTTTGTGCTGTCTCCCTCCCCCACCCCGTGTGTGTGTGTGTGTGTGTGTGTGTGTGTGTGTGTAAGAGAGAGAGAGATGTGTGAGGATACAACCATCTGCAAGCCAGGAAGACAAGCCTTGCCAGGAACCCTTGGTCTTAAACTTCTCAGTCTCCAGCACCAGCACTGCAAGCAATGAATATTTGCTCTTTAAGCCACTCGGTATTTTGTTATGGTAGCTCAAGCAGACCAAACCATTGTGTTCCCTCACTCACTCACTCACTGGTCAAATACCTTTTGAGCACTGCTTAGTGTGTTCTGGCCACTGCTCTCAGAAGTGAGGATACAATGATAAACAAAATAGACAAAGCTCTGACATTCCTACAAGTCATTGCGGGGAAAACAGACAGAAAACTAAATAGGTAAATGAGATACTTTTGGATTATGACAGCTGCCTTGAGGATATTTTGGGCATAATGGTAGGTGAGGGCAGTTTGCAACCAGTGAACCTTTGTGGCATTCCCACCCATAGCTGCTTTTGATCACTGTCCTTACTAAGTTGCCAGCTTTGGAAATGTCTCCCTCACCTTTGTCCTGATTCACAGGAGCAGTGTGGGGGATGCCACAGAGGTGGCGCTTCTTCGTTTCTGGAATAACTCATTTTCTCTGGTGGCCCCATCCCTGAAACGCCCCCTCTGTATCTCTTGGTGTGGGGATGCAGAACCTGTATTCTGGGTTCCTCTTAGGGGTGATGGGCTGTTGTCATAGCAACTACTTCCTAGACTTAACCGCCAGCCTCAGTGGAAGTTTCTCCTTAGTTTTTCAGGCTGTAGTCAATGCCTTCTCCTCAAATACCAGAGCTGATCGAATTCCCCTGCCTCTAATCTTCAAGCTGGAGAAACTCTTAACTTTCAAGGAAGTCGGGCTTACACAGGTTTCAAGCCTTCATAAGAAAACAAAAGCAAGAGCAAATATAAAAGGGGCCTCCTGGCCAGGAGAATCTCAGGAGGCGCTAGCCAGATCCTTTTCAAGAAGCTCTCCTTTGCCGCTTGCCTCTCACTGATCTCTCTAAACCTCCAGGCGGATGACACGGGGTGGGGGGGTGGGGGGGGCGGTTCTGGTGGCGAATTCCCTATCCATTTTTGGTAGTGTTAGTTTTCAAGTTTCTCAGCTATTTGGATCCCGATGCTAGATTCAAAGGCCAGATTTATAAGGTCAGGAGAATCAAAGACGGACAGTGACTCACACACTTTCATGTTTCTCAGCCCTGGCCTGTTGGCAGTTTCTGGACCAACTTGTAACCACTTTCCTGGAGTCAGTGCAGGTAAAGGAAGGGGTTTAGCAAGCAGGGAAGGGGTAGGTGGCCTGCCTGAGCCTGAATCCGAGCCTGGGCCTGTGATGTGGTCAGGCCGATGCGCCCTGCCAGTTCCAGGCAGACAGGCCAGGGCACACATCGCTGGCTGCCGGCTGGCGCCTGGGAGAGCTCCTGGGTCCCCTGCAGGGTGGGGCTGGCTGGGTCATCTGCTCCCAGTGCTGTCGAGAGGTTGTGCTCTGCAAAGGGGGAGCAGCCAGGGAGGAAACAGCGGGTGTGCTGGTAAGACTCCTATAAATGTGCACTCGGCTCTGTGCCTTCATGCTGGCAAGGATGGGCTTCTGTTCTGGCTTTTGAAAGATCTTCAGGAGTAGAGAGTTACGTTCACTTCTGTAATCTTCCTTCTCTAATCTTCACACTGTAGGTCATGACCCTTAAGTGGGACATAAAAATCAGTATAGTGGATTACAGACAACACAGACAAAGAAGGAGAAAAGAGATGTTACTGAATTAATGTTAATTGTTTAAGTACAGTGACGGCATTGTGGTTGTGTAAGAGACTGTCTTTATTCTTGGGATACATGATGAACTATTTAGGTGTTGAATATTGTGAAGTTTGTAATTTACTTCCAAATAGTTCAACCAAAAAATATGTCTGTGTGTGTGCATGAGCGTGCATGGAAAGATAAAGCCATTTGGGAAAATGTTGACTATTGATTGGTCTCAGTCAATGGTTCTCAGTGGGAGGTGATTTCCCACCTCTAGGAGACAATGACAATGTCTGGAGACGTTTTGAGTTGCAGTGATTGGGTGTGTGTATGGGATACTAATGGTGTTTAGTGGGTATAGGCCAAGGATACTGCCAAATATCCTACAATGCCTAGATGGGCTTCACAACAAATAATTATCCAGCCCAGAATGTCAATGGTGTTAACATCTAGAAATCCTGCTCTTGGTTAAGGGTGTTTTTATATCATTCTTCCAGCTTTTCTGTAGGTTGGAAAAAATCTCAAAAGTAAATAAATAAAACTTATAGACTAATAAAGAATTGAAAGTCCCAGAGTATACCACATGCTGCTGTAGTAAAGATAGTTATTGCTTAGTTAACATTTGTTTCAACTACCTATGCATATTTGTCCTGGGTTGCAATTCAAAAGTACTTTTTTCATGGGGATTGTGCTCAAAGTGTTTGAAAAAGACAAACGAATCCATATCCTTCCAGCCGCACTAACCCATTGGAGAGATAGAGAAGCTTGTCAGACTCAACCATTTTCAACTCATCCTCAATGACGTCATAATCTTATTTTGTATTTCTAATGTGCCATGCACTGGACTAAGCAGTTCACATGCATTATCTTATTTAATCTTCACAAGAGCCTTTGTGAAGTGGGCATTGCTCTTATCCTCATTTTACAGACACACTGAGGCTTAGAGAGGTTAAATGGAGGACCCAAGGGCACACAGCTAATAATGAGAGACCAGAGGCTTGGGTCTCTCAGATGCCAAAAGCCAAGCTCTTAATTAGTAAACCATTCTGCCTCTAACCCTCGCAAAGCTTCTAAACTTCATGTTGCTTGCTTTGGAAGTGAGGGGAGCCTTAGTCCCCTGAAGGATGGAATGTGAGGTCAGCAAGCAGCCACGCCCCTTGCCTTTTCCCTATCCCTCTTCTGGGGTCACAGCTTGAGTGCTCTTTGAGGCCCTGAAGAGCAATGGTACCCAGATTGAAGTGGTGAAAACTTGACTAGAAAATCATCTTTAGGGCTGAGTTATAAAAAGACAAGTGATCATGAAAATATTGGACTCAAATTCCAACCTGACTAGTTTAAATCTAAGTACACATTTCCCCAAAGCCCAGAGTGCTATGTTGGAGGGTCAGAAATGAGGAGCTCACATCCCTCCTTCCACCTGGGCAATTTTTACAGGGTAAAGGAAGCCTCAACAAGTTGACTGGGATCCTTAATGGTTGCCCCAATCCTGTATGATTGGTGTATAGATGCCAGAAGACCCCAAAGTAAGTATGGGCTCTCAAGCCTTAGGACAAGAGATGACCAAGTCCAGTCTCAGGAGAGAGAGCATTGATATCTGGTCAGGATGCCCCTTTGGCTGAAGGCCACACCTGGTTTCTAACCCTACTTAGACACTTTCAGTCACCTTTAATGGTCCAACACTCATTTTTCACATCTAATTTGTCACTCACCCCTGGCAATTCTAATGGGTTGTTCTTTCTTTCCACCTTGACTTTGGAGAGGTTTCCACCTTGACTTTCTTTTTTTTAAGACAGTGTCTTGCTCTGTTGCTCAGACTGGAGTGCAGTGCCATGACCACAGCTCACTGCAACCTTGACCTCCTGGGCTCAAGCGATCCTCCCGCCTTAGCCTCCTGAATAGCCGGGACTATAAGCATGCACCTCCATGCCTGGCTGATTTTTATATTCTTTGTAGAGAGGGGTCTTGCTATGTTGATCAGGCTGGTCTTGAATTCCTGGGCTCAAGCAAACCTCCCACCTCAGCCTTCCAAAGTGCTGGGATGACACTGCACCTAGCCTCCACCTTGATCTTGATCCCCATCGCATGCCACCTAGAGTCTAGGTCTTTGGAGGATACAGCAACTTCACCTTGGATACTAATCCACCATGTTGACTTCTAATTAGCCTCCATTCCAGGAATGCCTCTAAGATTTCTACTTTATCTACTGTTTCCATAGTCCTGCTTTTTGGCAGATTCGCATAGATTCTTGCCTTTCTCAGAGAGATTGACTTCAATTGTCCTACATATCCATTCCCTGTGGTCTGGTGGACAATCTCCCCTGGCAGCTGCCCGAGTTATGGCTTCTGTTCATAAGTCCCTGTTAATGTTTCTTTCTGAGAAACTGGATTTGTCAGCCTCTTTCTTCATTCTCTCAGCTTCCTCTGCCTTTGAGGGTAGGTTGACATAGACCTGCTCACCACACAAAGCCCTAGACCACTGTGATAGTCTGCAGTAGATCTGAACCTTCTCCATTCATTGCCCACACAGAAGCCCCAGTGGTCTTTTAAAAACATTTGTCTTAATGCATTGCTCTTCTACTGAAAAACTCCCAATTCCCTTTTTGTTACTGAATACAATCCTCATTTTGTGATATGGAATTCACTGTCTTTAAAAATCTATTTCTCCAGCCTGAGCAACATAACAAGGCTTTGTTTCTACAAAAAAGTAAAAAAAAAAAAAAAAAAAAAAAATTAGCCAGCCATGGTAGTGCATGCCTGTAGTCCCAGTGAATTGGGAGGCTGATGCAGGAGGACTGCTTGAGTCCAGGAGTTAGGGGCTGTGGTGAGCCATGATCATGCCACTGCACTCCAGCCTGGGCAATAGAGTGAGACCCTGGCTCAAAAAAAAAAAAAAAAAAAATCTGGTTCTCTTTTATATTTCCTCTTTCATCCACCTCTTCCCACCTTGTTGCTTTTACATCAACTTTGCAGTCCCCCGTGGTTTCATCCCAACTGGACCCGCAGCTGGTGTCACCCCCAAAGTGATAAAGTTCCCACAGAGGAGTGCCCCAAACCATTCTGAGATGGGGTCAGTTGGGATTCCAAAGAAGGAAGCACTAAGCCCCAGGGTGATCAGTCCAAGGCATTTATTAGAGGAATTAACTTACAGAGGGCTGGAGTGTATTTTTGGAATGGACAGTGAAAGAAAGGGATGTTCCCCAACCAAGGGGGCAGGGTAAGGCATATGAGGGTTGAAGGAATTTGAGGCAACAACCTAAAAAGCTTTATCATTACCTGGGTAGGTTCAAGGCCCGGCTTGGGTCAAACTTGCAACAGTCAAGGCACTCTATTTCTCAGTCAGGACAAAGACAAAAGCAGGGGAAGTTAGGGGACCCTGTACCTGAATAAGTCATAATTTCCCATGGTCCATGCTTTTGCATCCATCCCTTATCTACTCAGAGTGTTCTCCTCCATTTGTCCTGCCTGGTTAACAGCTACTAAATTTCATTAAATCTAAGACATTATCCACTGCAAGATACACCATTGTTTTTGTACCAATAAAAATAATGCTGCTAATTAAATTATCTCATGTCTTTTAATCACTCAGGATCTTTTATGCCTATTAAAAGAACTTTTTTATAAAGGAATACCTGAGGCTAGTTTAAAAAAATAAAAAAAGAACTCTTTTAGACTAAGACTTAGATATACATTTAAGAAATATATATAACTCATGCGTAGGCTGGATATGGTGGCTCATGCCTGCAATCTGAGCGCTTTGAGAGGTCTAGGCAAGAGGATTGCTTGAGGCCAGGAGTTTGAGGTCAGTTTGGGCAAAATTGTGAGATCCTGTCTCTATCAAAAAAAAATTTTTTTTTAATTAGCCAGATGTGGGGGAATATGCCTATAGTTCTAGCTACTTGGGAGGTTAGGTGGGAGAACTGCTTGAGCCCAGGAGTTTGAGGCTGTGGTGACCTATGGTTGTACCACTGTACTCTAGCCTAGGGGAATGAGATTTTCTCTCTCTCTGTCTCTCTCTCTCTTTATATATAAACTTCAAACAGTGGCTATCTAATGTCTCTGTCCAAAATCCCATATTTCTGGGAGTGGGGGAATCCCACAGAATCTAAGAAGGGGGCATAGGGCATAGGTAAGTCTAAAAAGACTCTCTTAAAATGGGCAGATTGGCTGGGCGCGGTGGCTCAGTCTGTAATCCCAGCACCTTGGGAGGCCGAGGTGAGAGGATTGCCTAAGGCTGCAGGTTCGAGACCAGCCTGGGCAATTTGATGAGACCTCGTTTCTACAATAAATCACAAAAACTTGCCAGACATGGTGGCATGCGTCTGTAGTTCCAGCAAGTTGGAAGGCTGAGGTGGAAGGATCGCCTAAGTCCTACAGGTGGAGACTCCGGTGGCCGTGAGCCACTGCACTGCAGCCTGGGTGACAAGAGTGAGACTCCAACTCAAAAAACATAAAAATAAAATAAAATAAATAAAAATGGGCAAATTGACTGACTTGTCTACCTCAGTCAGGCATCAAGAAACAAAGAAACAAGCAAAGTATAGCCAGATTAGTGGATAACATGAGAAATGAAAATTATGAATGGCCACTTGCAAACATCTGAAATGTAAAACTCAATATAGATATTTCATTGCCTCAAAAGAACTAGGGAGAACCTGCACGTGGTCATCCACTCCGCTCATGGGCACTTTCTGGGACAGTTCCCTGGTCAGATTTTTCTTGGGGAAATGCTGGAAGTTCAGCTCTTGGTTGATGCCTGCAAGGCTAACCTTGGCTTACTTTTCACAGCTGTGAGCAGAGGCTATTGCCTCTGTTTGTGGAACTGGTTAGACACTAGGGGCTGGCACACTCCTTCCTATTGTTTAGCACGCTCTAAAAATCGAGTTCAATAAAGCCCCTGAAGAATGTTTACTGCCCACCGATCACTTCAAATGAGAGTTCTCATCTCAATTAATTTATTCATTAATTTTTTTCTTTTTTTAGAGATAGGGTCTTAACATGTTACCTAGGCTGGTCTTGAACTCCTGGCCTGAAATGATCCTCCTGCCTCAGCCTCCCAAAGTGCTAGGATTACATGTGTGAGCCCCTGCACCCGGTATAACGAACTCATTTTTTTTTTTTTAGTTGGAGTCTCACTCTGTTACCCAGGCTGAAGTGCACTGTATTCTCATGGCCACCTCAGCATCAGCCTGCTGGGCTCAGGTGATCCTTCTACCTCAGCCTTCCGAGTAGCTGGAACTACAGGTGTGTGCTAATTTTTTTATTTATTGTAGAGATGAAGTCTGGCCAAGTTGCCTGGGCTGTTCTTGAGCCTGTGGGCACAGGCAATCCTCTCATCTTGGCCTCTCAAAGTGCTGGGATTACAGGCTTGAGCCATCATGCCTGGCCAACTAACTCATTTAAAACATTTTTATCCTCAGGTGTTTCGAAAGGCAGGAGTCTCCTCGGCAAGTGTCGGGCCTTCTCACCTTAACTCTTAGTTTGGTAGGTGGCTCAGAGCAGGTGGTTGTGCAAGCTGGACAGAGGAACCCTGGCGTTTTGACGCCAGAAGTGAGATGTCTCACCTTCACTTGGCTGTAAGGACAGTCCAGGGGTGGGATGTGTGAATCCTTCGAGGAGGGAATGATGCAAAGTCTTTCCTCTTCTGGAAGGAAGACCTGGGACCAGTTTGGTACAATCCTGTTCTTTGTCTCTGTCACTCTTGCTGCACAGTCCTCAAGGCTTTTAGGCTCTGGTGTGCAACCCCTACTGTGGTTATTTGAGATGAGAGAAAAGGGGTCTTCTGAGGGCCAGATGTTCTGTCTTCAGCATCAGCTGGGGCCCTCCAGCAAGGTAGAGGTTTTATTGCAACTATGCATGCAACGATGGCCCACCCAGAAATTCAGGGTTTTGCCCCAACAGGCATGTGGTTGTTATCTACCTCTCCTCTGCTGTGGACATCTTGGGGGGCGAGTAATGATGTGCCTCTATTTTATTAGCTTTACAACTTTCCACTTTCACTCTTCAGTCACCTATAGCTGTAATGCTCGAGGAATCATCATGTGTTGCTGGGATCTACAGAACTCTTGAAATGGGTTGTATCATCACGTGATTTTGTGAGTGGATGGGGGACGATTTGTAGTGGTATTTTTCTCCCACTTTTTTTATTGTGATAAAATATACATAATGTGAAATGAACCATTTTAACCATTTTTAAAGTATACAGTTCAGTAACATTAAATACATTCACATAGTTGTGCAACCATCACCTCCATCCATCTCCAGAACTTTTCTAATCTTCCCAAACTTTTTTTTTTTTGAGTTAGGGTCTCACTCTGTTGCCCAGGTTGGAGTGCAGTGGCACGATCGTGGAGCACTACAGCCTCAACCTTCTGGACTCAAGTGATCTTACCTCAGCCTCTTAAGTAGCTGGGACTACAAGCACATGCCACCAAACCAGGCTAATTTTTTTATTTTTTGTAAAGATGAGGCCTTGCTATTGCCCAGGCAGGTCTCAAACTCCTGAGTTCAAACAATCCTCCCACCTTGGACTCCCGAATGCTGGGATTACAGGCGTGAGCCACTGCGCCTGGCTTTCCTTCCCCAACTTTTTCCCTCACTTAAATTTTGAGTTATCCAGCCGGGCTCGGTGGCTTAGCCTGTAATCCTACACTTTGGGAGGCTGAGGTGAGTGGATTGCCTGATCCTGCGGGTTCGAGACACGCCTGGGCAACTTGGTGAGACCTCATCTCTACAATAAATCAAAAAATCAGCCGGGTGTGGTAGTGCGTGCCTGTAGTTCTGGCTACTTGGAAGACTGAGGCGGAAGGATCGCCGGAGCCCAGCAGGTCGAGGCTGCGGTGGCCGGGAGCGGTCACTGCACTCCAGTCTGGGTGACAGAGTGAGACTCCAACTCAAAATAAATAAATAAATAAATGAATAAATAAACTTAAAAAAA
>CAUYQG010206245.1:0-14086 GCA_963574415.1 Tarsius wallacei | reverse complement strand
CAGGAAGGACGGGGAGGGAGAAAGGGAAGGGGTCGCCTAGAGGGTGGGAAAAGGGGAGGGGGGGGTAGGGCGCGGTCTGTTACGGCGTCCCTGCGCAGCCGGGTGCAGCCTGTCCCGCGAGGCTCTCTGCAGGCTCCTAGACCCTCGTGCCCTGGCGTCCCAGCACAGGCACCGGCGCCCCGGCTGCTCCGCCGCCCCCCGAAACCGCTCGGCCCGGGGTTCCCGCCTTGGGGTTCCCGCCTGTATAGCGTCTGCTGGGAGCCCCCTGGTGGCCACTGCCGGGCCCTGCCGCCGGCCGCTGAGTCCACGCCCCTCGGGGGAGCCCCCCATCCCAGCCGCCCTGGGAGTCCCCCCCACCGTGGTCCACTTTGGCCAGGGCCAACATGTCCCCTCTTAGGACCCAAGCCCCTGAGACACCAAGCGCCCACCCTCTGCGCCCCCACCCCCCATCCAAACCCAGTGTCCCAGGTGGAGACTCGACCACAGCTCCACAGCCAGTAGGAAGCAATGCCGTCCACACCAGCATGAAGCGCAGTCCACACTGGCAAATCTCAGCTCAGTTGTGCCAGCAACTCACCAGCTGCCAAACCACTGGTAGATTGTCCAACTGCTCTGTGCCTCAGTTTCCCCACCTGCCAAAGGGGCTGGAGGCTACCCTCCCAGGGTTGCCGCGAGGATTAAGTGAGTTTCGGCTCGGAACGCGCCCGAGCGCGGCCTGGAGGTCACAGGCGCACGCGAGCTCGGCCATGCGCGCGTCCCAGGCGCCTCCTCCTGCTGGGGACGCCAGGAGAGTAGGCGCTACTGGACCTGCGGGGAGGGCGGGAGGGGCGACTTTGCATGCCGGATTCAAGTAACGGGGTGGGGGGGGGCTGGCTCTGGGGACAGTCCCCGCGTGAACCCCCGCTCCCAGCGTCCCCCCCCCCCCGCCCCCCGCCGGGCCGGGACACCCATCCCCCGGCAGCCCGCGCCCATAGGGCCGCCGTAAACCTCTCCATAACAGCCGCTCCTGCAGCCAGAAGATACTGACTCCGAGGAGAAACAATGGCACGAATAAAATAAAAATAAAAAAGTTAATTATCCTTTGTGTTTGTAATTTAATTAAAGATGCAGTAAAGTTTTACTGTTTTTCCAGGTGATGATGTTTAGAGCCCCGAGAAGCTATTTGTGCTGGTGAGATTAAAGTGCATTTTAAAATGTTCCTCCAGTACTTTCACATTTGTTGATAGATTTTTAAATTAAACTTTAAATTGTAATCTAAATTACCTCCAACAATTCATGGTCCCTGTAATGAACTCCCACCGTTCCCGCTGTCATCCGTCGATGATGGAGTGCGCGCCTCCGCCGGGACTGCAGCCGCGGAAGAGGCCTCGGCGGACGCGGAGCCGCAGACCGCCCGGGGCCCAGCAGGAAGGGAGACGAAGCAGGCCAGGAGCATCCAGAACCCCCACAGAACCCCAGAAAAGGACTCCAGGGTTGTGAGGGGAGCGCAGAGCAGGAATCTAAGGCCGGGGGCAGAACCTGGCAGCGCAACAGGCTGGGGGAAAAGCGGTTGCCGAGGAGAGTGCCGGGGCCTCCCGCCCGGGGCTCCACCCTCCCGCCCGGGGCCCCGCCCACCCCGCCTCCAGGGTTCTTGCAAGGACTAAGGGCCCGTCCAAACTGAATTTAATAATTAGGCCCCCTCTCTTTCAGCTAAGGATGAAAACAATTTTGAGGTTTTTATTTTCTCCAAACGTTTTCCCAAATTGATCATTTTCTTAAAAGTTCGTTACCTGAATTTTCTTCTCCTTGTGAACCTGCCTATCTTTAATATTATGAGCTAAACCCAGTTAGAACTTTAGCACATGACTGTTTCTAAACAGGGAAAATACCTTCCCACTGACTACTGGAGAGAAGCATGTGGGGAAACTGCTGAACTTTTTCGGAATGCAAGAAGTGAGGTCAGGACAGCAAGGGGATGCCTTTCTCATCTAGTGTTTCAGCATTTAATACCTGTGTGATGAGAATGGGCCCTGACAGAGGCAAGGTAGCAGGGGAAAGACTCTGGGACCGTGGGTGTCATGGCAGCTGCCAGCAGGACCAGAGGGTCCATAGTGCCCGGCCATGCACCCAGCTGAACAGTGAACGCCTCCCTGCAACCAACACCACCGCCTGCCCCAGGGAAGGCCAAGTGGGCACTGTGTATGCTGCCCAGACCTGCTCCTCAGCTGGACCTGCTCCCCAGCTGTGAAGACATGGAGGCTGGCAGCCCCAGCTGAGAACCCCTTGGGAACTGACCTTGGCCTCAGAAAGTTGCTTGCCCAAGGTCATGCCTCTCCCAGCAGCCACACAATGTTGAGTTGATGATGGGTACGAAGATCTCATGTCCTAGTGAAGGTCTCCTTGCAAGACCAATCTGCTGCTGCCCAGACTGAATGACCAGTCAGATCCTGCAGGGGTCGGGTGTCTCTCAGAGAGAATGCTGCTGCATGGGGATGCCCAAAGGAGAGCCCCGGGGGTGCCATTTGCAGTGGAGAGCTCTGTTCCTGTGTTCCAAAATCCAGGTCCTGGTGGGCTCCTGAGCGAAGCCTGGGAAGCCTGGCCATGGGACACAGCGACCTGCAGCTGAGGCCATCCTTGGGAGCCGGGGGTCCACCCACCACCCATGAGCAGGACATGTCCAGCAACAATCACAGCAGGAGGGAAACTGTGTACTGGGCTTGGTCAAGGGCGAGATCAGAGGGCACAAGTGGTTCAAGCAGGTGACCAGTGCCTACGTACCACTCTCTGTTCACACCTCAGTCACTCTAGGCCATGGAGCTGACGGGGGAGAGGTTGAGCTCAGAGCACAGCTGGGTGACAGTCTCAGCACGTGGATGATAAGAAAACGGACAGGACTACACAACCGCCCCCCTCAGGAGAATCCTGCAGGACACCGGTGTGCAGCCCTCTCCATGAGCAGTGAGCTTGGCCACCCACTGCATGTGGAAAGAGAAGTGGCCCAGGGTTCAAATGTATAGTCCTATGCACATAGCAACGTTTTGGCCAATGACAGGCCACATATATGATGGTGGTCCCATAGACTGTAACACCAAGGTTTTGTTATAGGCTGAAAATAGGCCATTTTGGTTATATTAAAACAATCATCTGGAAAAGACTTAAAAACTTGTATTCTTTTGTAACTAAGTCAGGCTAAACATGAAAGCCATTTGAATTTAAAAGTGTACATGCTTTATCCCCATCCCCCCCCCCCCAAAATACCCTCACCCCTCCTTCTCTCCTCACACATCCTTGCCTGACTGGGCTAGAAGGCCAGTCTTATCTAGTAGGCCATTGCTGGTGCTGAAGAAGAAACAGCTGGGAAAGCTGGTCTACCTAAAGCTTAGGAGAGTGGTACAAGGCCAACAGGAGTTTGCCTGAAAGCTTAGAGTGGACATTGTCCACCTCCACTCCATCTGTGAATACAAGGACATTGGGCCAGGGCTCTGGGAATAAGAGATTGTTACCATGATGTTTTCAAACAATTTAAAGTAATTATCTTAAATGTTATGACTTTCCCTTCCTTCCAAATATTGCAATTATCTGTCCTTCCTCTAAAAAAAAAACTGTAAAAGAACATACTGTAAATTCCAAAATGGTATCTAAAATGTCAGCATGACCAGGAGACTTCGTGGCACATCAGTGGTCACGTGTCATGCTAAAACTGCAGGTAGACTTCAAACTTGAGGTGGATGAAGGGCTATGAATTTGGGGTATAAATACTGGAATGAATTTATGTTGTGGGGAGTGGTTTTTTTGGCAATGATGCCGACTTGTCTCCCTATAACCTGGTTATAGCAATTAAACACTCCCTTTTCTCCCAGTCTTTGCCTCTCGTGTTTTAATTGGCCACAACGGATAACAGCCGACTTATTGGATCAGGCCATAACAGTTTTACTCCACCTTTTCTATATTTAAACACCCAAATACTTTCCATCATGTTACAGTTGCCTACAGTATTCAGGACACTAACATCCTGTACAGGTGTGTAGCATAGGAGCCATAGGCTACACCATACAGCCCAGGTATGCGGTAGGTTGTACCATCTAGGTGTGTGTAAGTTCACTCTATTATGTTCACACAACAATGAAATCACCTAGCAACACATTTCTCAGAATTCAGTCCCATCGTTATGTGATGTATGACTGTATGCATGCTTTGACTGGCTGGTCAAGGCCTGGAAGAGAAAGGATTGGAAACTCAGGGTCACAGAGGTTAGCATGGACCTGTGGAAGTGGACATCAAGTATGAAGATCTTTTTCTCATATGTTCACCGGAGAGGAGGCTCCGAGCAGCCGATGTGGCAGAAGGACTCACCCAGCAGGTGTCAGCCAGCTTGGCCGGCGTGATACGCTCGTGAATGGGGTGATCATGGTGGCTGTACGTCCAACTACTGCCACCGCTGGACGTCCAGCCGGCCTGAATCAGAGACCGAGGTCAATCCCCAAAACAGGACCTCGAGGAGACCAATCAGCCCTTTGGTGCCACCTACACAGCTGACTGACAGTGCTGCTGCCAGAACCAGCAGTAAAACCTGTTTCTCTGTGATGTCCTTCCAGTGGTCTCTACTGAGAAAGCTCAGTTCCTGTAAACAGGAAATGCTTAAGAAACTCCCTCATTATCACAGAGCGGGTATTGAAGGGTGAATTTGGACTAGGGGGTAGCAAAGGGCTAAGTGGCACAGTCACCCTTTCAATGACTCAGCTTCCACGTGCACTGTTTTACACATGCAGTCCTAAAATGACTCTAAATTTCTACCTGACAGGATACAGTTATCCCTCTTACAAGTGAATAAGTTCCCATTCTGTCCCCAGATGAGAAGACACATAGGCTGCACAGCCGTGGCGTTCATATGGATCGTATGGATTACTCCTCAAATTCAGTCCCACTGGGTATTGTTACCTGAAGACTAAACCGTAATGTCAACCTTTAATAAATGTATCTATAAAATAAAATGGGAAGGAAGAGAGAAGAAGGCGGTCAACACAAACAAGTAAACACATGCATGCAACAAACAGCAGAAAACATGAAACGCAACTGCAGTCCTCATGTCTGCAACTGCTCATGAGGCCATAGTTGGCATCTCCAGATTCCTCCTTGACGAAACATTCCACACTCTCTGCCCTCAGCTAGCATCTTGGCTGCTCTGGATTCTCCACCTGGTGGAGTGTCCCAAGCCTTCCTTCACAAGGATCTGAATCTCCAGTTGACTGCCTGTTTGTGATTACTATAGTTCACCATGAACATCTCCTATAAACACAGAAGAAACAAAAGGCTCCCCCAACCCCTGGGCTCCAAGAGCTGACCTCCTTGACTCCACTGTGCAGCAACAACTCAGTTTCCCTTTGGTAACCAAGACCAATCTCTCCAGCCAGAGTAACCCCTCCTATACTTTCTTTGCTGTCATTTGCCTATGGGGCCTGAGGGTCCCAGATGGCCACAGTGCATGTCCCAAGTCAGAGGACCCACTGGTGCGTCTGGTGGAAGAAACCCTCTGGGGTCTAAGATCTGTGACGCAGCAGAACTCTGAGTTTCTGGGATGGGAAGCAACACTGCAAGTGAGTCATCAGGGGTTAGGGTGAAAGGAGCATTCCCTGCCTCCACTCCTTACTCCTGAACTCAGGAATTCTGGTTGTGAGGAGATGCAATTGCCTGCCTTTTATGGTTACTGTAGCTCGCCATTAACAATTCCTATCAGGCACAGAAAAAACATTTATGGTCTCTGATTCAAAGTATAAATCACATCCTTTAAGATAACCCTAGCTACTTAGGGTGTGGTCTCCCCATTGGTTATGTAACTGAGCCTTTTGTGAACCATTTCACCCTTCAATGCCGCTGCCCCAGGTGATAGGAAGACCAGTTGTTTCCAGGGAGCCCACTGCTGTACCTCCCTTGCTGTGACATGGGCTCCTTAACCAGACAAAAATCTGGAGGAATACCGGCCAGGCTCGGTGGCTCAGCCTGTAATCCCAGCACTTTGGGAGGCCAAAGCGAGTGGACTGCCTGAGCCCGCGGGTTCAAGACCAGCCCAGGCAACTTGGCGAGACCTCATCTCTACAATAAAATAAAAAATAGCCGGGCGTGGTAGCGCGCATCTGTAGTTCCAGCTACTCAGAAGGCTGAGGCGGAAGGATCACTGGAGCCCAGAAGGTCGACGCTGGGGTGGCCGTGAGCGTGCGTGCCACTGCACCCCAGCCTGGGCAAAAAAGGAGTGAGACTCCAACTCAAAAAAAAAAAATCTGGAGGAATGCCTCAGTGGCATTCTGGAAGTCTACACAGAAGCACTGTGAGCCAGGAAGGTAAATCCACATCTGGAAAAGATCTCCACTTAAGTGAGAACAAATCTTTACTCCCTCCATGTTAAAAGAGTCCCAGTGTAATCAACCTGCCTCAGATGGCTGCTAGTTTCCCTGGTGCCTTATCAGGGACTCACTGCCGGCCTCTGCTGTTGGCTGGGTAGGCACTAAGCAGCAGTGGCTGAGCAGACTGGTCAAGCCCACGCCTCAACCTGCCACAATGCCCCTTGTTCATGGACTCATTGGGCAAGCACTAGAGTTGCTGGAGGACAGAGGCCGACGAACATCCACAGGGAGTGTCATTTCATCCAATCAAATGCTGAGAACCTTCTCTGCAGTGGATGCCCTTTGGTGGCCATTCACATGAATACAAATACAGCCTCTTCATTTTCCGTGTCCATTCCAAGTGGTCTCTGCACATAGCTCATCCCCAAACTCCCTCATCTCCAATCTCCCAATCCCATTAATTCCGAATCCGTGACCATCCAACCCAACATGAGCGGCAGCCCAGAAGTCAGTATAAATCCATACTACACCAGAAATGTTTCACTGCAGACAGAATGGACAACCCAATGTACTACGGGCAGATCTGCCCACTGAGTGGCTTTTCCTTCTTCACTGCCCTCCAGTGTCAGCCCTGAGTGGGCTTAATGCGGCTACTGTCCACTTTTGCAACAAGCATATAGTGCAGGCCTATCTGTAAGCCAGGCTTGAATGTTTATTTCTTACCCAGTCAAACGGTCATCAGGAGCACCTCATGGGCATGGATTGAGAGAGAGGAGGTGATGCAAAAAGAGCTGGTGTTTGGAGAATCTGCTCAGTCAGCTTCATTACACCTATTGGATGTGGCCAAGCTCTACGCATAAATGTGATTTCCACTTCATGGTACATCATGCCGGGCATGCCCAACCTTATGGCTAGGTGGTCAGACATGTTCCGTTTATGAAGGAAGCTCAGGCCACATGGGCACCTGCTATCCCATGGCTAGGTGTTCAGTTTATACTAAGGCTGAGAGCAAGGTAGAATCTACTTCTCAAAAGGAAACTAAGTATCTGCAGAAGAAGATATAGATTTGTCCCAATTCCTGGATATCTGTTCTGAGATTTTCCTGCTGGTGCCTGGCAAAAACTCTGTACTATATCCCATTTACCATGGATCTGTCATAGCCAGTTCAGCTGCTGTAACAAAGTACCGTAGACTAGTGGCTTCAACAATAGATGTTTCTTTCTCACAGTTCTGGAGGCTGAAAGTCCAAGATCCAGGTGTCAGAAGATTTGGTTCCTGGTGAGGACTCCCTTTCCGACTTTCAGAGGCCACCTTCTCACTGTGTTCTCACATGGGGGAGAGAGACCACTCTGGGTCTCTTTCTCTTCTTATAAGTGCCCTAATTCCATTAGGGGGGTTGTACCCTCATGATCACATCTAAATCTAATTACCTCCCAAAGACCCCATCTCCTAATACCATCACAGTGAAGGTTAGGTCTTGTCTTAGTCCATTTTCTGTTGCAATAACAGAATGCCATAGACTGCATAATTTATAAAGAAAATGTGTTTGTTTAGCTTACGGTTCTGGTTCTCTGATGACGACCTTCTTGCTGCGCCATAGCATGGTAGAGGGCGTTCCATGGTGAGAAGGCAAGAGAAAGGGAGCCAGGGAAAGCTCACTTTTTATGGCAAGGCCACTTTCATGATAACAAACCCACTTGTATAGTAGCAACAGCAATTCACTTGTGAAGGCAAAGGAATTAAATCTCCAACATGTACATTTTGGGGGGACATAGTCAAACCATAGCAAGGCTTCTACCTACAAACTTGGGAGGGACACAAACATTCAATTCATAATAAACTCTAAGGGATCATAAGGAACTATAGCCTCGATTTGCTACAAAGCCTTCTCTTGCTCTGGTCCCCACTCAAATCTAGCAACCTTACAGGTGATCCCGTATATGTGTCAAAGCAGAATACTCTCTGTGGTATATGTTACCTCCAAAGAACCCTAGAGAGCATTGTACCTCTTTTTCCGTGATAGGTGGTGCAGACATCAACTTGCCTTTTTCCTTGGGAGGATATTTGGCATTTCCAAACCATTAAACTTCCAGAAACTTTACTAAAGGGGCACAACCTAAATGCTGTGTGGCTTACCTCCCACCCTCCAGTTTACACGCACCTTACTAAGGCATCTACTTCCTGCTCCTCAGAACCAGTCAGCAGAATGCTGTCCATAAGTGGGCTACGACAAGATGATCAAGGCCTCTGCATTCAATACCATGGCAGAGTGCAGGAGAATTATCACAGACCTGTGAAAGGAGACTTCTGGCCCTTTCAGGTAAAAGCCCACTGTTTTCTGGTGGTCCCTGACAATGGGGTAGAGAACAAAAGCATTAGCCAGATCACGCGCTGCATGCCACATGCCAAGAGCTGTGTTGACTTGCTCCAATAGAGATACTACATTGGAAAAGCAATTCAATCAGAGGGATCTCCTAATTAAGTGTCCGATAATCCACAGTCATTCTCCAAGATCCATCTGGCTTCTAGAAACACAAGCCAAACTGTGAGTTAAACTGGAGATGTGATAGGCATCACCACCCTTTACTCTTTCAAGTCTTTGGTGGTGGCCTTAATCTCTGCCATTTCCCCCAGGGATGTGATATTGCTTCTGATTTACTATCTTGGCGGGGAGAGAGAGTTCCAGGGGTTTCCACCTAGCCCTTCCCACCATAATGGCCATGGGTCAGAACCTGGGGATTCTGCTTCTATTCGATTTGTCTATCCAATTACCCTTTGAGGAACTGGGGAGACAAACACAGGAAGAGTCCGCACGTAAGCTTGGCCCACCATGAGTTGGACCCGTAAGCCTCCACCTTTACGGGCGAATCCCAGTGGTATTTTACATCCCTAGGAATTAACGTCAATTCAAAGCCAAAGTCTAGTCATCCACTGAAGATCTGAGGATTTCCCTTTCTTCAATACACAGTCACTAGTAAGTAGACACAGGTCCCTCTGTGGAAGGCTTGGAAGGAAATTTACAGCTTACACTTGCAGAAGCATGGGACACTTCCTCAAGAGGACACGACATCCCCTTTGATGGAGAGCCTCTAGGTCTGCAGACTTACTTAGGTCTGGAAACTCAGTGAGGGGCCACGTCCTGCACTGCAGTGACTCACTGCTACACATCACGGTTGATGTGTCACCTTGTCTCTGACAAGCAAGTGCTACTCCCTGCCCTCTACTGTTCTGGGGTCTCATGCCCTCTGGAATCAGGGAGCCCATTTTAATGGCATGCTGAAACCCATCACTTGATTTGCTTCCAGGCCAAACTTCCCACAGCTCTCAGTCAACTGATCTTGGCAGGGACACTAAGGCTGGCCCCTTCTCCAATCAGCAACTTTGGGTCAAGGACCTCCCCAATGGCCTTCCTGAGCTTCCTCAGAACCACACCCTGCAACCTAAGAAGGTTCCACCTAGATTCCCTCGATTCCTTCCTTCCCTCTCTCTTTCCTAAGGACAGACAGACATGCTGCATGGGTTAAAGGCTTTCCCAGCTCTCCTGGTTCTCTTCCCGTCTTTCCTCCTGGACATTTCCCCCAACAAAGGTCTCTACTCCTACCTGGCATCTGCCTCTCAGAAGACCTTGACTAATGCCAGAGGTACTGAGGAGCCTGAGAAAACAGAAGCACAATAGGGAAGTGGAACTAGCCTGCTTGCTGTCTGGCTGGTGAGGAGGATGCTTTCCAGGTGGCAGGTGGGGCATGGCAGCTCCTGGCTTGAGGTGGGGTCCCAATGAGTAAATAGTGGATAATGACCTGGTAAAATATCCAGGGGACACATCTTTCCAGCATTTGAAAGATGAGGGAGACAACATCCAAAAGGATAGTAGAGTTGGTTGGTTACTACTGCACTGTACTGACTTCCTGTATAAGGGAAACTGAGGCAGTTAACCAGCAACTAAGGTTGAGGGTAAGAGCCAAAGGCCACCAGGTGTGGTGGCTCATGCCTGTAATCCCAGCATTTTGGGAGGCCAAGGCGAGAGGATTGCCTGAGTCCAGGGGTTTGAGACCAGCTTGGACCTTGTCTCTACAATAAACAAAAAAATTAGCTGGGCGTGATGATGCATGCCTATAGTTCTAGCTATTTGGAAGGCTGAGATGGAAGGATTGCTTGAGCCCAGCAGGTCAAGGCTGCAGTGACTATGAGTGTGCCACTGCACTCCAGCCCGGGCAACAGAGTGAGATTACAACTCCAGAAAAAAAAGTCAAAGGCCTTGGTGGGGGCCACATCTCTTGCAGGGGACAGGTGGTCAAAGCAGAGCAGCAGGCTGAAGACCTAATTGTTGGAACCCAGGGCTCCAGAAACATTGGACTGTTAAGCCAAGGCACATCTGTTATGTGGCAGTCAGGACCCTGGTGGAGAGAGCATGGGGCCATGAAACATGGGATGGGACATGTTGGTGGAAGCCCCTGAGGACATGGCTCTGCAGACTCTCTGAACACTCCTGGCTTGCAGAAGTAGTCCACCCTTCCCTCACAAGTCTCACTCTGTTGCCCAGGCTGGAGTGCAGTGGCATGCTCACAGCTACCACAACCTCGATCTGCTGGGCTCAGGCAATCCTTCCGCCTCAGCCTTCCAAGTAGCTGGAACCACAGGCATGTGCCAGCATGCCCGGCTCATTTTTTGATTTGCTGTAGAGATGAGGTCTCTCCATGTTGTCTTGAACCCCTGAGTTCAAGTAATCCCCTCACCTCTGCCTCCCAAAGTGCTGGGATTACAGGTGTGAGCCACCACGTCTGGCTTCATTGCTATTTCAATTTTTATCCCTCTGATCACTGGAGAAACTGAACAACAACTCATCTTTTGCTCTCAGCCACTCAGGTTTTCTCTGAGAATTGCCTGTTCATGTCTTTGCCCATTTTTCTTTGGGAGTCCTTGTCTTTCTCAAGGTGATTTGTGGCTGCTTCCTGTATATTCTATCAATCCCTTGTGGATTTCAGATGTTGCAAATATCATCTGTTAGTCTGTCACTGTTTGTTATCATAGTCGATTGAATTCTTTATCAGGTGAAATCCTTCATTTTGATAACATCAAATCCATCCATTTTTTACCTTATGATTTCTTCTTTTGAAGTCTTGTCTAAGAAATCCTGTCTTGCCCAAGGTCACAAAGAAATTCTACAACACTTTCTCTCATGAGCCTACATACACTGAGGCCTTTCATCTCTCATATTTGGGTTTCTCTTTGTATACAGCATGAGGTGGGATCCTACTTTCTGTTTTCCACAAAGTGAGCCCGTTTTACCAATGGTATTTGTTCCAGTTACTAAACTTGCATGACAAATTATTGCCAAATCTAGCAGCTTCAAGCAAGCGCTTCAGTTTGCTCACATTTTTGAGCATCGGGAATTTGGGATGGTCCAGCAAGGGCAGTTCTTCCTTGGGGAAAGAGTGGTCACATGTGGTTGCAAATATTTTCTTCCTTCCACAGGTTGTCTCTTCATTCTTTTTCCTGTGTCCTTTGCTGTACAAAATATTTTTAGTGTGACATAATTCCATTTTTCTATTTTTTTTTTTGTTGCCTGTGGTTTTGAGGATCATATCCAAAAAATTCATTACCCAAACCCACACTATGGTGTTTTTCCAGAGCTGTTATTTTTAAATGCTATGCATTTTTTTAAAAAATCTTCCCTTTCCAAGGATTTATTATATCACCTCTGCCATATATCAAGTTGGTGGAAATACATGGATTTGTCTGAAGGAATCTATCTTCAGTTTCATTGGTTTGCTTATCTGCTCCAGTGCCACTGGCATACCGTTTTTCTTTTTATATCTTTGTAGCATATTTTTATAAATATAGGGCAATTCCCTTTGCTCTTTCTTTTCAAAAAATGTCTAAGATGTCCTTGTGTCTTCGTTGTTAATGTGAATTAAACTTTGTTGCCATTTTCAGAAATATTTAATTTATAGATTAATTCAGGGGACACGAGCATCTTTATAACATTAAGTCCATAATCTGTAAATGTGATGTAGCATTCCATTTACCTTTTCAGCCTTTTCAGTAGTCTTGGATCTTCCCATTTCCTACATAATGATATTTTGTATTCTTTTTCAGGTTGATATGTGACACTTTATTATTTTGATGCTTATGTAATGGTTCCTTGTTCGCTGATTATATTTTCCAGCTGTGTATTGCTGGTTCAGAATTACACCAGTGATTTTGCAAGACAATTGTAGTGTTTCACAAATATGATCACCAATTGCTTGATGCTCTTCTCTTCAAGAAGTGGAGTTTAATCCTCTTGAGTGCGGGCTGTATTTAGTGATTCTCTTCTTAAGAATAGAGTAAGGCAGAAATGATAGTGTGTGACTGCTGAGAATTGGTTACAAACGGCCCTGTGGTGTCTTCTTTTTTTTGTTTTCTCTCTTGGGTCACTTGCTCGGGGGTAAGAGAGCTGCCATGTCATGAAGACACTCAGGTAGCCGTATGGATAGGTCTACATGATCAGAAAATAAGGCCCTCTACCAATATCAGCAAGGGGCTGAGGTCTTCTCACAACAACCTTATGAGTGAGTCATCCTGGCAATGGCCTCTCCAGTCCCAGTCAAGCCTTCAGATGACTTCAGCTCTGGCCAGTGTTTTTATCTCAACTTCCTGAGACTTTGAGCTAGAACAACCCAACTAAGCTGCTCCCAAACGCCTGCTCCCAAGCTGTGAGATAATGAATGTTTATCGATTTGAGTTGCTGAATTTAGGAGTTATTTATTATGCAGTGATTGACAATACAATGATCTTGTGTCTGTCAGCTTTGCTAAATTCTCATATAAGTTTTAATAATATATCCATCGATTCTGCTGGGTTTTCTATGTAGGCAGTTATATCATCTTCATATGTAACAGTATGTCCCTCCCTTTCCAATCTAATACCTCCTATTCATTTTTCTTTTCTTACTTCATTCTTCTTGGTGATGAGTTTGAACAATAGAGAAGATATTCCCTTGTCTTAATCTTATGAGTAATGCTATGTAATTTTTCTAATAAATAGTAATGCTTGCTATCAGTTTTTAAATACGTAGTTTTCAATCAAGTTAAGAAAATGTTCTTTTACTAGTTTTCTAAGAGTTTAAATCATAAACAGAGATTGGATATTATAAAATCTTTTTTAATCATTTAATTGATTCTTTTAATCAATCACATGATTTTTCTCCTTTAGTCTATTCTTGAGGTAAATCACATTGATAGAGTTTTCTGATATTAAACCATCTTTGCATTCCTGGAATAAACCTACTTGATACTGAGTTTTAAAAATATACAGTTGTGGTTGTTTATATTTTTAATAATTTTTTAATTGTAAAGGCTTTTCTTATTTTGAAATAATGATATTACTAGCCCATAAAATGAGCTGGGAGACTTTCCCCTGTTTCCTATGTTCTGAAAGAGTTTGCATAAGAAATAAATTATCTTTCTTGAAGATTTTTAGTGGGGAATTATTTGTTTTCCATTTCAATTTCTTTCATGGACACTGGTCTTTTAAATTTTCTATTTACTCTGCTGTCAATTTGGTATTTTATATTTCTATAGAATTTATTCATTATATTTAGGTTTTCTGAATATATTAGTGTATAATCATTCATAATTTCCCCTTTATTATTTCTGCAGTTATTTTTCATCTTTCATTCTATATTTACTTTATCTATTTCTCTCTTTTGTCATAAGTCTTGCTAGAGGTCTGCCTGTCTTATTATATTTACAAGGTTCCGATTCAATACCTCCTATTTATTTTTTCTC
>CAUYQG010206244.1:0-13792 GCA_963574415.1 Tarsius wallacei | reverse complement strand
CCCTGCCTCAGCACTGATCTCCATGGTGGTTTCTGTTCCTGAGTCTCTGCTTCAGTAGAGGCTTTATGCCTCCCTGCATTTGCCTGTCTCTCTCTCCAATGTTGGGGGCAGTGATTTGCCCTATGACCACCCCTCTCTGACGAATCTAAGAAGAGTTGTTGATTTTTCAGTCTGTTCAGCTTTTTACTTGTTGTTAGGACAGAATGGCGACTTCTAGGCTGCTTACATGAGGAACGGAAAACTGGAAGTTGCCCCACCTGTTATTGTTTTTGAATTTTGCTGGTCTTGTTAATATGCATGTGGCTAGCCTTTGTGTTGCCTGTTCACTTTGGAAACTAGTGAATGTGGTGTCAAAAAAGGCTTAAATTAAACACTTTGCAGCCTTTTCCTGCCCTTAAATTTGATATCTTTGGTGTAGGAGCGGCATAAGTAACAGCTAGTGAAAAAAATGTGTATGTGGTCCCTCTGATATTCGATTCTTAACCCACTGACAACTTTATTCCTCAAACTGTCCATTGAAGATAGAGGTTCAGATAGAGTTTGAGGACCACCTTTTGTTTTTTTTAATGTTATATTTTCATGCTTTGAGTACATGTTTGCTTTTGTTACATTTTTTTGGGACGTGTTTTAATGATCCTGGGCTAAATTGAGATTTGAGATTTGAACAAGGTGTTGGTGGTGTTCTTCTGTCCTCCCTTTTTTGCTTTTGTCCCTCTACCCTTTCCATTCTAAACCTTCTTCTCTAGACACTCATTTCTTGTGTATCTTTAGTAATTAGGTACCCTCACCGTGGAGTTTTCACTTGTCTGCTTTTCTGGATTCTTGGTTGTTCTGTGTGCCATCTCCTTAGACTAATTTTAATCTGCTAAAGTAACAAAGTTGTGTTGCTCAGTGCGTCATTCCTTCCAGATGGCACATGTGTATGGGAATCTGAAGCACTCCTATGCCTACTATTGGTGCTTCCTTTGAATTTGGTTGTAATGAAAAGAGCATGTGTTTGGTATCATAAGTTCATGTTCTAGTCTTGCTTGAGTCATTAACTTCTTTTTAAAAAAAATTCTCTCTAAAATATTTTAGTGTGAATTTCCAATAAATAAATACCTGTATGCACAACCACAACGTAAATATTATAAAAAAATTATAATTTCTTAATTTCCTGTAACACAGCCTATATTCACATTTTATTTCTTATTTCTTGCAATTGCACAGGTTTTTAAAATTTTGTTTTGCTTTAGTAGTTGTTCAAATTAAGAGCCAAATGAAGCCAGTTTGATATTTACCAAATTGGCAGCTTTGTCTTGTTAGTATTTTTAAATCTATAATAGTCCCCACCCACTCCTTTCCCCTTTTTAATTCTCTTGACTTGTTGGAGAAACCAAGTTATTTGCCCTATAGAAAGTTTCATGTGCTAGGTTGGGCTGATTGCTTCCTTGTAGTGTCATTGACTTTGTGCCTCTATCCCCATATTTCCTGTAAGCTAATAGATCAAGAGGCCTGAGTATATTCTGAGTGTATATTTGTCTTTTCTTTTCTGGCAAGGACACTTTGTAGTTGGTGCTATGTTCTTCCCAGTGCACTGCATTAGGAGGGATATAGTATCTGATTGTCATAGTTTTTGTGAGGTTAAGATTGATCAGAAGATTTAGTTGTATGCCCAATCCATCCTTTTTAAAGTTCTTAATCAACCTTTTACTAAATGGTTTTTGCAACTTTTTTCTTTTTTTGAGTTGGAGTCTCACTCTGTTGCCCAGACTGGAGTGCCAGCCTCGACCTGCTGGGCTCCGGCGATTCTTCCGCCTTAGCCTTCCAATTAGCTGGAACTACAGACGCGTGCTACCACGCCTGGCTAATTTTTTGATTTATTGTAGAGATGAGGTCTCGCCAAGTTTCCCAGGCGGGTCTCGAACCCGCGGGCTCAGGCAATTCACTCACCTCAGCTTCCCAAAGCGCGGGATTACAGGCTGAGCCACCGAGCCTGGCTGGTTTTTGCAACTATTAATGATCTTCCCTAGAAGTCACAAAAAGGAAATTTTCTTTTTTTTTGGGTTGGAGTCTCACTCTGTCACCCAGGCTGGAGTGCAGTGGTACACTCATGGCCACTGCAGCCTCAACCTGCTGGGTTCAGGCAATCCTTTCCCTTCAGCTTTCCAAGTAGTTGAAACTACAGGCGCGCACCACCATGCCCAGTTAATTTTTTGATTTATTGTAGAGACAAGGTCTCGCCAAGTTGTCCAAGCTGGTCTCGAACCCCTGAGCTTAGGCAATCCTCTCACCTCTACCTCCCAAAGTGCTGGGATTACAGGCATGAGCCACCGCACTGGGCAAAAGGAAATTTTCTAATCCTACTGTTCTTTCTGCATTTATTAGTTGGTATGCTTTAATATGGATGAATTTTTTTCTCATTAATTATTTGGTTATCTTGTAATATAGTTTAAAAAGAGAAAAACAGAATAAATTCTTCAGTCTTTTCCTTATCAATTTTCAGAATAATGAACTGGGACCTTGGTAAACTTTACTAGAGGTTGACCAGTGACTTATTCTCTCTTCTTTGAGGAGGAGGGAAGGGAGTTGAGGAACATTTTATCAACTCATTATAAACCCATGGATTTTATAGATTTGATGTGTTTAAATCAGTTGCAGTCATTCTTTCTGATATTCAATTTGTCCCATCTTTAGCCAGGGGAGACCCCTTCTGATTGGCTCGTGTGTCTCTTTGGCACTATTAGTTCAAACCATTAACTTCTGGGCAACGATTTCCTTCTCTTTAAGTAATTGGAATAGATGACCTTTATGATTCCTTTTAGTTGTAACTTCCCTCCAAGAGAAAAGATGCTATATTCTCATAATCTGTGATTAAATCTCTTATACTGAACATCTACTATTTTAACTTTTTTTCTCCTTAGAGCTCACAAAGTGGTGAATTCATGCATTTGAAAACATGAGGTGTTTTTGTTTCTCTTTCTGATCTTTCAGCTCCTGGTTATGTGAAAATGACTCAGAAGAGATCCACATTCTAAGCTCAGTATCCAGGTAGAAAGCAAAACAAAACAAACAACACAAACATTTCTATACTTAAGGCTGTAACAAAGCTTACCAAGTCCTTGATTTTGAAGAAGTCCCTGGTTTTGAATATACTAGTAGCATAGTTGTGATATATAATTTTTTCCTTCTGTGGGGATTACCAGGCATGATGAATGGCCAGCTGTATGTCATCCCGTAGGCCTGAATGGCGAGTCGAAAAGGGCCTGAGGCCTCCCGGGGAGCTGGTCAGAGGAGACCAGAAGGCTGCAGAACTGTCCAACACAGGCCAGGTGGCTGCAGAGAGTTAGCTTGAGTCCTCACAAGCCGTCCATCCAGGCAGCTCCTGAACCAGATCCAGGCAACTGGGCCAAGTCCCTGAGGCTGTCTCTGGGACCAGAAGGTATAACCAGAGGGAAGCATGGATTTAAATTCCAGGGCATAAAAGAAAAGTTCAGCATATCTAAGAGGAGCTGAAAATGACTTTTTGTAAATGCTTGAAAGACACTGTCTCATAACAAACCATATACAATAAAATTTTAAAAGAGCCCGGGTTTTGTTTCCGTCTGTGCCCTGTGGAGCACATGTGACTTCAAAAGCCAACTCTGTAGGGTGCAGAGAGGAAAGAACATGCTTTTATTCTAATTTTGGCCCAAATCCATCAAGCTATTTTTGATGGCTGGGAAACAAGACTTGCATTCCTTCTAAATTCATTTGCATTTGGCAGATCCACCTTTATTTTTCTACAGTGACCATTTCTCCAACCTGTGCATTCCTCCTACTTTGAGGCTTCATTTTTGCAAGGAAAAGGCAAGAATGACCATGATTTCAAGGAATGGCTCAAACAACCCAATTCATTAAGTGTTCCCCTCCCCACTTCCCCTTTCTTTCAGAGTTTAAAACGGTTTGTTTGTAAGACTATTTAAAACATGCAGCATTCTTTTAATAGGAGTCTTATGATGTAAAAAGGAGTTTCTGGTTTTATTTCATTGTGCTGGGACCCCTTGGTGATAAGCAAGCATAGCTTCAGCCTAATGCTTGTGTGCAGTGGTTGGCTGTGTGTGTGGGGGTGGTGGGGGTGGTGGGGGTGGTGGGGGTGGTGGTGGTGGTGGTGGTGTGGTGTGTGTGTGTGTGTGTGTGTGTGTGTGTGTGTGTGAGAGAGAGAGAGAGAGAGAGAGAGAGAGAGAGAGGAGAGAGGGGAGAGAGAGAGAGAGGCACTTCTAGAGATTCTGGGATTCCATTCATCGTGCAAATTAAAGATGTCAGTGTTGCTTTGAGTGACTTCATCTCTCCTTTGCCAACACAGACCTGTTCCTTATGGCTTGTTTTTGAGATAAGTTTCCTTCGTGACTTGTCTTTGTCCTGCATTGCTCTGTCTCTCCTCCATGCTGTCCTTTAGTGGAAACTGATTCAGCCTATACAGGTTTTTTATCTCTTTGGGCCTATTTATTTCTGGTCATTTTTATTACTATCTTCCAAACTCTGTATACCTTATCCTGTTTGAAACTTTGAATCCTGATGTGGTTGGGTGGTGGGTTCCACTTAACTTGCTAAAGAGCAATCCTCATGAGTCTGGTGTGCTTGGTTTTATTGCCCAAGGGTCCCTTGACAGCCCAGGGAGAAACTGTCACTCTAAATGTACTTATCACCTATGGTAGGTAAATAAGACTCAGGCTTAATTGTTATGGGTTAGTTAATGAAGGACAAGATATTATTAGCTTTGATGTCTTTGGTATTAAACTTCTTTTTTCCTTAAATTAATAACTCATAACCCATTGATCTTTTCCCTAACCTTTGTTAGTGATATTGCCCTAAATTATAAAAGACAGTGCAGTAAAACAATATTAGTAACAGTTATATAAATAAGCTAAAAGCTTTTATCTCTCCTGTCCCTTCATTTTTCATCTAAATAGGGCCTTTCTTATATGGTCATGTTACGAATACAATGACATTATGTTGGTCTGGTATGCAATATTATGATCTAGAAGCATTTATCTGTGACCAAGTATATAAGGTATTATATGTGGAAGTCTAAAAATGCCAAGAGATATTTCAGTCACTTGCAAATATTTCTAAATTGCATAGATTAGTTCTAATGAAAATACAGACACATGCACACACGTATAAATATCACAGATGGAGATTTCTCTCAAAGAGCTTACTGGTATCTCTAGTAGAGAAGAAATTTTAAAAGAACTCACATGAAATATTTATTGAATAACATAAGAAAACTGAAACCTAAATGTTAAATTATTGGAGATATATGTATATATATTTTATATACATATGCATATATCTATATATGTTTATATATATCTATATATATGTGTTGGATATTTTATCTATCTATCTGTCTATCTATCTATCTATTATATTTTGGTTTTGGTTGGAGTTTATGTATATGATCACCAGAATTCAGAGAAGGGGGACTGTAGACTAGATGAAGCTGGAAATGCCAACATGAAGGAGAAGGAGAGTATGGGTAATTTGGGTGGAGAGGAGCTCCAGGCATGGGAAATGACTTGGGTTAAGTTCAAAAAGAGGAACTAAGTGGTCAGGATTTATGAAAGGCCAGGAGGACTAGAGCTCAGGGCTCTTCTGACATAAACAATTTAGTGAGTTTTTTACTAATACCTTCAGTGTATACAAAAAGCTGATGATAAAGAACTTTAAGAATATTCAGGCCGGGCTCAGTGACTCAGCCTGTAATCCCAGTACTTTGGGAGGCCGAGGAGAGTAATTTGCCTGAGCCTGCGGGTTTGAGACCAGCCTGGGCAACTTGGTGAGACTTCGTCTCTATGATAAAATAAAAATAGCCGGGTATGGTAGCGCATATCTGTAGTTCTAGCTACTTGGAAGGCTGGGGCAGAAGGATGGCTGGAGGCCAGAAGTTCGATGCTGGAGTGGCCATGAGCGTGTGTGCCACTGTACTCCGGTCTGGGTGAAGGAGTGAGACTCCAACTCAAAAAAAAAAAAAAAGAATATTCAGTTTTCTCTACAGATGTGAAGAAAGTAGCAATTATCCTCTTGCCAAAGTTGAAAGAAAATTATAAAATCACAAGTGGTTATATTTGCAAACACTTTGGAGTGCCCCAACATGACACAGAGCACTAACTAACTTACCTTTGACTTTGCATAAGAAGATTGAAATGCTGTAAGATCCAGAAGAGTGGGGACCTTGTGTATCTCCCAAGATGAACATCTTAGCACAGTGCCTTGCACTTGGTGGGCTTTTATTTTGTATTTTTACTACTTTTTTTGAGTTGAGGTCTCACTCTGTTGCCCAGGCTGGAGTGCAGTGGGGGGATCCTGGTTCTACTTCCTGGACTCAGATGATCCTTCCGACTTAGCCTCCTGATTAACTGGGACTACAAGCATGTGTCACCACACTTAGCTGATTTTTTGATTTTTTTGTAGAGATAAGGTCTCACTCTGTTGCCCAAGCTGGTCTCAAACTTGTGGGTTCAAGCAATCCTCCTGCCTCAGTTGCCCAAAGTGCTCAAATTATAGGCATAAGCCACTGTGCCTGGTTACTTAGTGGGTTTTTGATAGTGCATGAATTTAATATGAAGACATCCTTTGTTGTTGACCTCAAAGAGATATTATCCATGATACTCCAGGATACCTAGGAGTGTCATGAAGGTGGTCTCCATTGTCCAGGGAAGATGTTAATTGCTAAGTCCTGCTGACATGAAGCATTTCATGCATATTTTTGGATGGTTATTAGAAGCAGCCAAATTAAGTGTCTTCTATGACCCCAGTAAGCACGGAGAAGTTATATGAGATGACTTGATTCTTGATACTACAGTCTTATTAGGAAGATAAGAATATCCACTGGAAGAAAATTAGGAAATAAATACAATATACAAAGCAGAAATGCTTTCAGGAAGTAAGTATAAGTGGGTGTCTTTGATGCTACTCTTTCTCTCATTTTTTTTCTCTTTAGGAAATCGAGCTGCCATATTTTTTTTCTCCCTCCCTCCCTCCCTCTGTCCCTCTCTCTCTCTCTCTTTCTCTCTTTTTGAGTCAGAGTCTCACTATGCTGCCTAGGCAGGAGTACAGTGACCTGATCATGGCTCACCACAGCCTTGACCTCCTGGGCTCAGGCGATCCTTCCACCTTAGCCTCCCTAGTAATTGAGACTACAGGTGAGTGTCACCACACCCAGCTAATTTTTTGATTTTTTTCTTGTAGAAATGAAATCTCACTACGTTGCCCAGGCTGGTCTCAAACTTCTGAGCTCAAGAGATCCTCCGCCTCAGTCTCCCAAAATGCTGGGATTGCAGGCATAAGTTACCATGCTCAGGCAGTTATATTTTCAACTGTATCTCTCCTGGTGATTCTAAATGATAGCTGTTAGTACCCAGACACTGAGCATTTTTGTATCAACTCAACCTTCAGATCTCTAAAGCTGAGCTCTGTCTCCCCCAACCAGATGAAGTCTTCTTTCCTTTTCTGGCTATCATAGCTCCCTTTTTCTAATAACCCAGGCTCAAAATAATTGACTATTTTTGCATGTCCATATGTCCTTATGTTCACTAGTTGTCATGGCCACTTTATTCTGGATTGTAAGTAGATCAAGAGAATACAGAGATTTTTAACCAAGTGAGCCCAAATATGCAAAATAAGTGTGGTGGCGAGAAAGAACTTGGGATTCTTTGATGGAAGACACAGATGGTAGAGTTTTGACTTAATGATACTGAGCTAGATCTGGTTCCAGGCAAGGGATACAATGGAGAATTCCCCAAATTCCTTCACCTAAAAATGTATTTGTACATATGTGACCTGCTAACATGCTTAACAAATTTTGATAAATAGAATTTTGCTTTGAAATTTTGGAAAAAGCTTGGTATTTAAAGGAAACATTAAAGTTGCATTTTTCTACCACAGTATTTTTCTGGTATACTGGTGAATTTATAGTGCAAAACACATTTATCTCCAGGCTGTCTTATGTGTACTTGTCGACTGGTGGAATGAACTGTCTGTCGTGTGTCCTGAGTTATCTTCTGGAGTTGGTATTGGTGTTCCAAATACTGAAGACATGAGCCTAACATTGGATAGGAGAATGGACTACTCTCTATGACCCTTTCTAAGATTGGGATTTTATAGTTTTATAGTGACTTATAAGATTATTACTTAGTAATTTATGTCTACTATTTTGTATTTTGCTGGTAATATACATGCATTGATTTTGGCTTTCTCTATGGAAGGCATACAGTTAAGCACTTAAATATGCTCTGTAAGGGTGGCAGCATTGGCAGGGTGTTCATGGATTATTATCTGTGATTGTTGAATTAAACTAAAATATTCTTTTGACTTTATTTGCCAACATTTTTGGTAGGAGGGAACTCAGTGGCAGGGGCTGAACCTTGGAGGCATTGAGTTTGGTGTCACCTTGGCATTAAGATGATTGATTTCCAGACAGTCTGACTAAGTTTACAAAGTGATATAGTTATAAAACTCCGGGTATCTCTTTGTAAGAGAGATAGAAAGAGATGGAAAATCATTTGCTTCTTTGAACTGAAGCCATGTGAAGTAAGGAATGAAAGGATGTAATTTTGGGGTGCTTGATCTATACAGTTAAAAAGTTTCAGAGCCAAACATACTTAGAAATGATCTCCTGGGCTTTTCAGCCAGGTCCAATTTTCTCAGTTGATGTTTTCAGAGGTCTTTCCTCCACTTCAGGGAGGAAGTTAGAGGTTATCATATGAAGTTTGGAAATGTAGTTCCTTTAGATCCTGTGCCAGTATCCCATCATCATCTTGGGACAAAGAACATGGTAAACATCCACAGCTTACACAATGGAATGGAAGAATTCCTTTGAACTAGATTGACCATAGAGAAAATCTGTTCATAGCAGCAAACGCAGAGCTGTGTGTATCTAGCACTGACTTCAGACTTCACTTGGGCGTGTGCCCTTCCTCTGCAGGCTGTATTCTCTCTAGGGAGCTTCTTAATTCTAACCTGTCATGTAGGTGGTCCTGGGTGGTTCATTTATTTATTTTTTATTTGGTGATTGTGAAATACTTTTAAAAGAGTGCTAATTAGAAATGTAGAAGGATGATGGGAGAGAAGATCACTATTTTATAACCACCATCGTAATTATTAGGAGATCCAGGTAAGAACAATCAGCAGATGCTAAAAGCAGTGAGAGATTGTTGGGGAACAGAATATTCTCAAAATGTCACCCCCTCAGACCATGTAGTTACAAAAGTAAAAGGCACCTTTGCAATGGAGAACACCTTAAACAAGTGATCAAATTTAAGCAATTTAACATCACCAGTTAAGGTACAAGTTGATGTCGTGTACCCACTGACTTACCCCTGCCCATCACTTAGGCAGTGTTCCTGTCTACAATGATTCGCCTGAATCGAATCACAAGGAAACAATTGAATAAATCCCCAAATGAGGCCTTATTCTCTTAAGAAATGTCAGTCATTGTAGACCAAAATGACTGTGAGACTGGTTTTTGTTTAAAGAAGATTAAAGAGATATGACATCTAAATGCAGTGTGTGCTGCTAGATTTCATCCTGGATCAGGGAAACAGCTATAAAGGATATTTATTGGGTCATTTGGGGAAATTTGAAAATAAGCCATATAATACATAATGATATTGTATCAATGTTCAGTTTCCTGAGTGTGAAAATTATGCACTTTAATATCTTTGTTCTTAGGAGATTCATAGTGAAGTACTTAGAACTCAGTTGTCATAATGCTTGCTACTAACTTTCAAATGGCTCACATATACATGTAAATTATATAAAAATGAATTATATATGAAAATACTTATTTACATATAATTTATAAATATAAATAATGGTTCAAAATGGTAAATAGGTTATATATATTTGCTTTATACTCACACACGTTTGTGTTCATATGTAAAGCAAATATAGCAAAATGCTGACAATTGGTACATTTAGGCAAAGGGCGTATTCACTGAGCTATTTCTGAAGACTTTTTGAAGGATTCTTTTGTGTGTGTGTGTGTGTGTTGGAGTCTCACTCTGTCACTCAGGCAGGAGGGCAGAGGCATGCTCCCGGCAGGCCACCTCAGCCCTGACCTGCTAGACTCAGGCAATCTGTCTGCCTTAGCCATTCAAGTAGCTGGAACTGCAGGCACGTGCCACCATGCCTGGCTAATGTTTTGATTTATTTTAGAGTTGAGGTCTCACCAAGTTGCCCAGGTTGGTCTCGAATCTGTGGGCTCAGGCAGTCCTCTCATCTCGGCCTCCCAAAGTGCTGGGATTATAGGCGTGAGCCACCATGTCCAGCCTTGAAGGATTATTTTCAAAATAAAAGGTAGGAGAAAAATAACTTTTCTGTTAGGATGAAGTAGTGGAGACAGACGTTGACCTGTTAAATTCAGGTTCATGAGAAAAGGACACGTTCGTATTGTCTGAATAAAGCAAAGTTAGATGATACAGCCCATTGAAAATAAGCATTCCCAAACATAAACTGTTAGTGAGGTTGATTTAAATAGTCCAGAATTAGCTATTTTTAGAGTAGAGAAGGGATTGCTGTTGAGCATCTTAGTCTTTTTGTTCTTTTGTTTCTACAATGTTAACGTGTTCGTGTTGTAAGTCCTTAGCTCACAAGATTTTTGTAAGAATGAATGAGATAATGTGTATGAAAGTGCTCTGTAAGCTGTGAAAATAATGACTCTAAGCCTCATTGTGTTTAGGATGTTACTTGTGTTGAATTACAACATCCAATGTTGTATTTTATCAGTTTATAGAGTGCGTATTCATCAAAAGACAGACTTAATCAGTGGCTTTATTAAGACTTCTTCCAAACATATGTAATTTAGAAAAATAAAACTGACTTCATTTAGTCGAGATTAATATAGTTCTGCCTGTGGCATATCTAAAACAGTGTCTAAATACATCTAACAAATAATAGCTTTTTCAGTAAAGACTCAAAACTTTACTTACTTTAATGCTCATTTTGCCAGTTGCATTTATGGAAAATCTTTCCCCAGGGGTCGGAAAAAGAGCAAACAAAAGCTTTAACATAAGTCAGTAGAACATTAAGCCGAGGAAGGCTCGAAGTTGCTTGCTGTGCTATTATCTTGTGATAATTTCAATTTAGAATTTTTAATGTATACTTTCAGAATTTTAGTGTTACACTAAATGTAAACTTGAGTCGACGTATGTGGAGTACTTGGAATGAACATGGATTATGAATTATTTGTCCCTTCTGAGGGAGGTGGGTCAGAATATCTATACAATGGCGACATTTTGACCCTTACTGGAAGAAAACCATATTGAAAGAATGATGACAAAGAAGGAACTAGGAAGCAACAAACATAACTCGTCAACTGGACAACACATTCCTGTGTTTTTGACCTTAACGAGATTCTTCAGCTAATCTAGACAGTTCAGGTGTAATCTGTGGTGGGCTCTTTGGTAACAGCTGTGGAGATTCTGCGTCAACCAGACTGATGCTAGGTTGCTATCATCGTCAGTTTGCAGATGAGGAAGTGATGATGGTGAATATGTGAGCACCCATTGAATAATTACTGTGCACCAGAAACAATGCTCCATGCTTTATGTGTGTTTTCTCAGTTAAACCTCACAACATCTCTGAGGCGGGTATGAAATGTTTCTGATATTCTTATTTTATTGATAAGGTGGAATCAGAGGTTAGATAACTTACATTAGATCATACAGATAATAGTGGCCAGCTGTTACCTGAACCCAGGTTGTGTGACTTCAGAACCTGTTTTATATCCACCTGCTATACTCAACTGACTCTCTAAAGTGGACATTTGTGAGAACAGATTAAGAAGATATGGAGATTTTTTAGTGAAATAGGTATGTCTTTAGTGATGATTAATAGGAACTGGAATTACTCTTTCAACTTGACACACTAAGAATTATTGAGCAATATATGTGATATAATAGTTTTTAGACATTAGACAAGTGGAATAAGACAGTGATCTTTCAGAGAAGAGAAACAGAGACTGCTTCAGTTTGCTGCCTGGAGAGCATTCCAGGCTGCAGCATTGGAATATACAGAGGGTGCCACAAAAATGTATACACATTTTAAGAAAGGAAAAAACTATATTAAAATAGTAATAATATATACCAATAGCAAAAGATGAATACAAGTCATGTTTGATTTCTGCAATGACAAGAGGTGCTAAGGTGGTTACGATCAGCATTCAGACACTTCTGATTACGGTGAACTAAAAGTAATATGCTTAAAATGTGTATACATTTTTTGGCACCCTTGATATATTGTATTTACAGATATATAACAGAGCTCAGCAATTACTCTAAAAACAGAACTCAGAGTTTGGAAAGGCTAAGGCTACTAGAATTCAAAGAGCAAGGCCCTACACACAGCGACAGCTTTGGAGATCTATAGTTTTCAGTGAGCTAATGTGAGGAAACTGACTGAGACCAGGGAAGGACACAGGAGAGTAAAAGATGGAAGCATCCAGGAGCTCAATAGTTTTATTTTCAGCTATTGAAAAATGGAAAGACCTCCTAACATACAAGGTATCATTTGGAGTTTTAAGAAGACCACTGCTTCAGTGGTGGGGCCAAATGAGTCCTAGATTAAAGGCTCTTCTGGTCTTACTTAATAAAGCTTAAAAGCATGGAAGAATCAAGTTGTATCCCAGAAACTTTATTGCATTCAGCTTAAGTTCAAAAAGAGCTAAACGAATATAAAAAACACCAGCTCCAGCAAAGTAAAATTCACATTGTCTGGCTTCCAATAAAAAGTTACCAGGCATTCAAACAATCAGGAAAATATGGCTCCATAATAAGGAGAAAAACAATATGTAAAGAGGATCCAGAAATGACACAGATGATAGAATTACTAGATAAAGACCTCTGTGGACTGAATTGTGTCCCTGTCCCTCTTCACTAAATCCATATGTTGAAGACTTAACTCCCAATGTGATGTTATTTGGAGATAGGGCCTTTGGTAATTAGTGTTAGATACTGTCATGAAAGTGGGGCCTCCGTGATAAGATTAGGGGTGTGTAAGAAGAGGAAGAGAAATTATTCTCTCTCTTGCTGTTTGAGGACACAGTGAGAAGGCAGCCATGTTCAAACCAGGAATGGGCCCTCACCAGGAACTGAATCTGTTGGCACCTTGATCATGTGCTTCCAGCTTTCAGAACTGTGAGAAGTAAATGTCTGTTGTTTAAGCCACCCAGTTTATAGTAACTTGTTATAGCAGCCTGAGCTAATAGAGGACATTAAAACAACTATCATAAATATATTCTGTATGTTCAAACAAGTAAAGGGAAACATGGCAAAGAGAGACATGGAAGATATAAAATAGACTCAAATTTCTAGAGTTGAAAAATATGAGACAAAAAATGCTCTGGGGGGACTAATAGCAAACAATTAGTAAACTTGAAGGTATAAAAAGTATCTAAAATGAAACAGTAACAAAAAAAGACTGAAAAAATTGGCAGAGCGTCAGTGAATAGTGGGATGACAGCAAATGGCCTATCATATTTGTTATTATAGTCATAAAAAGGTGGAGGAACAGAAAAACATCTTTAAAATAATGTCTAAAAAATTAAAGGTGGGTAGAAGGAACAACAAACAAAATCAAAGAAATACTGGCTTAAAATATTCAAATTTGGTGAACACGATAATCCCACAGATTCAAAAGCTCAATGAGTCCCAATGAGAAGAAAGTGAAGAAAAGTATACCAAGACATATCATAACTGCTTACCACCCCAAGAGCAACAAGAGATAAAAGACATTATGCATAGAATAACAAAGATAAGGATGAGTAGACTCT
>CAUYQG010206238.1:0-22466 GCA_963574415.1 Tarsius wallacei | reverse complement strand
GTTAAAGACCCGCCCAGGCAACTTGGTGAGACCTTGTCTCTACAATAAATCAAAAATTAGACGGGCGTGGTAGCGCGCGCCTGTAGTTCCAGCTACTTGGAAGGCTGAGGCAGAAGGATCGCCAGAGCCCAGCAGGTTGAGACTGCAGTGGCTGGGAGCGGCCACTGCACTCCAGTCTGCTCAACAGTGAGACTCCAACTCAAAAAACAAAACAAAACAAAACAAAACAAAAAGTTCAAAGGGGCTGGGCTTGGTGGCTCAGCCTGTAATCCCAGTGCCTTGGGAGGCCGAGGTGAGTGGACTGCCTGAGCTCGTGGGTTCGAGACCTGCCTAGGCAACTTGGCGAGGCCTCATCTCTACAATAAATCAAAAATTAGCTGGGCGTGGTAGCGTGCGCCAATAGTTCCAGCAACTTGGAAGGATGAGGTGGAAGGATCGCCGGAGCCCAGCAGGTCGAGGCTGCGGTGGCCAGCAGCAGCCACTGCACTCCAGGTTGGGCGACAGAGTGAGACTCCAACTCAAAAAAAAAAAAAAAGTTCAAAGGACAAACAGGTATGATTTTGTGGACAGAGTCTTCAAAAGGGGTTAATAACAAGAACAAGAACAAGAAAATTATTAACAAATTTTTGATCAAGCAATTGCAAATAATCCCAATACAAATAAGGTAACAGCAAGAACTTTTCAAAGCAAGATCAAGAGAAGTTAAGTCCCCTGAAAGGTAAAATGACAGAGAAGACAGACCTTATCCAACTCCTATCATGATTCCCTTTTCTGTTAGAAGGGTTTTCAACCTGGAAAGGATATAACAAAAATCCTAATAAATAGAATGCAGCCCAAGGAAATGATGGCAATTTATATATTATAAATGTCTTTAAACCCAGAATCTATATAACCCAAAAGCAATCTAAAATGAATTATAGAAATTCACCATTTACAGATACTTAGGCACTATAAATTCTCCTAAGTCTTAAAAAACAGTTTAATTTCCATCTTTGATAGGGTTACTTTTGCTGAAAAAGGCTGAAAGAATTTTACAAAATTTTTCATAATATTCTTATACAAATGCGTATTTTAAAGTTGGTCTGTAGCTAAGCAAACAACAAGAATAATAACCAATCATTCAGAAACCACAAGAAGAGTAATTTCTAATAAACCTCATCTAGTTCCAATTAATTTATTAGTAACCTGTAGTTAGGGTAAAGGCAAAAAATTTCTAGTAGGCCCTGCCTGTCCTCTTTGATTGAGGCAAAAAACTGGCAGATGACACATAAAATGTGACACAAAAAATGTGCAGATGACACATAACTATAAAGAGAGCTTAACACTCTGACTTTTAGAATATATCCAGGATAAGAATTTAAAACTATCATTACTATAGAAGGCAAGTCAGTCATCGTTAACATTTAAAGGGCTTTTACATGGAAGGATTTGGTTGGTTTTGTGTAACTTCAGTGTAGGATCACTGAGTGAAAGGAGGTATAAGGTAATACTTTTCAGGATGAAAAAGACAAACTTTCTAACAGGGTGATGCAAAGACAGAATGTGATCACTCTTGCAGTAATAAGCTTCCAATTACTGAATATACATAATCATGGGATAGATGACCACTTTTCAATAGATAATAAGAGAGATGAACTGAAATCAGTGGGTTTCAAGTTTGTTTTTAATAGCAGAATCACTACACTGGAAGAAACCTGACCCAGAAGATCAATATACTAAGCAGATAAAGAAAACTGCTGTAGTTGAAATTCTCTGGCACATATCACACTCAACTCATCTGATTTATCAGATA
This sequence comes from Tarsius wallacei, assembly GCA_963574415.1. Classification (NCBI taxonomy): domain Eukaryota; kingdom Metazoa; phylum Chordata; class Mammalia; order Primates; family Tarsiidae; genus Tarsius; species Tarsius wallacei. The sequence goes on along the minus strand of CAUYQG010206238.1, from coordinate 20,674 downwards.
ATCTCTGGTTCATATTTGATTAGTAAAACTATAATGCCTCAAGGTTTATTACTTTAGATGGTCCAAATGAAGGTATCCCAAATACAGTAAATGAGATGATTGGTTGGGGGTATGGAGAAAATTACACACACACACACACACACGTTCAATTTTCAAGAGATTTAATGTCAATCAGAGCCATGACCAACTATAGTCTCTAGATGTTAAAATATTTTAAAAACAACTTTAATATAATGTTTTTGGGGAAAGTATTTTTTTGGGGGAAAAATTTAACACCCATATCCACTAATTGAACACAATAGCTTTAATTTTTGTATATTTCTATCTAGTTCCTAGTCATATGCAAATATACATTTTCGTATAGTAACCAACATGGCAATAAAGATTTTAAAATTTTCTCCAGGACGGCTATTTCCACAAAAGTCTGTAAGTTTTATAATAATTGGTTTCTTATGGCTATATTAAAAAATGGAGATTTCACAATGTAGTCAAACAATTTCCTACTGTTGATTGTTCAGATAGACTCTCCTTCTATGTTATAAAATTCTACTACTGTATAATTTGTTATTACTCATATTATGCGATTCTTCTCTTTCTTCTCTCTGTACATGGTAGCTTTTTTCCCTTCTACTAGGTTTATTCTGAAGTTAAAATCTCTAGAGTGGAAGTATGAACTAAAAAGTCTAAACTCTAATGGCTCTTGCTGTACTATAATGCTTTCTAACGGTCACTACCTGAACTTCAAACACAACACAGAAAAAGAGTACTTGAAACATCTGCAAAAACAGTTTCCTTGGTGATAATGTTATCAAACTTAATAGATGTACTATATTTACCATTTTGAAGAAATATTTTGCAATAGTTCCCTGTATTAGAGTTTTGGAAAGGCTGGAGAATAACCACATATATTCCCAGAATAACCACAATATGATTTTATGCCACAATTTAACAAAGTATTTAAAATTTAACAAGACCTAAATATCTGAAAGCTACTAAATAGTTGTGGCTCTCAATAGCAATTGATGAAAACCCAAAGCTCATTTAATGATAATATAGTCAGTATGATCATGGTTGATGGCACCTTTGTCAATCTGCTTTCTTCTTCTACTTTTACATCACCTACTTTAGAATTAAGCTTTACTCCCAGGTCAACATAATTTCAGAAAACTCCATTCTTATTTAAGCCAGTTATAAGTAACATAAAGAGTGTCTCAGGCAGTCATCTAGGAGCCTAAGTGTTCTGATGACCTTGCTCTAGACACAAATACACTTGACAGAACCTGAATTGCAATGATGCTGAACAAGAGTAGGAATGGTATTTTAAGAGATCAGATGATAATTTCAGAGTTATGCTTCTCTTTTCAACTTGTATTTTGGTGATCTAAAACCATTTTTAGATGACTAGGAGGCACATTCTCAGGCTTCTGATATGGTTTTGTCATAAACTAAATGAACACTATCTCTAAAATACAATTTTAAAGCATTTTCTCCATTACAGTGACTTAACTCAAGTAAGCCAACCAGTTTAGTTACTTAGAGATTCATAATATAATTGATTCACCCCAGGGCACGTTGGGGTATATTACTGTTGTGATGTAGCTTGGGTAGGTGATTAGGAATTCTTTGAAAATTTAAAAACTGAAATATTTCCAGGTTCAGATATTCAAGCTTAATAGTTATTTCTTTGAATCCTGGAGCACACCCAGCAGTGCTTTGTGAGGAAAGCTTCGGTCATGTCTGTAGGCAGTCCCTCACTCTGCCTGTATGGAGATATGGTGTCCATTTATCCACGAGAGAAGGAGATTTTTTTGTCATAAGAAGATGGATGTCAACTATCTTTTTTGTCATAAGAAGATGGATGCCTTCCACATGGCTGCTTGAAACAAACAAACAAACAAAATGTCTGGATCTGCCCTTACTTGGCAAAAACAGTAATAAAAATAGTAACAGCAGTTTCTTTTCACTGATGGCCTACCATGTGACCAGACGAAGTGCCAAGCACTTTGAACACTTTATATCTTTTCTCACAGTTCTGTGTAGTGGATCTTTATTATTCCTGCCTTATGAATAAGGAAATTGAAGCCAGGAGAAACAAAGGACATATACATTTTAGTGTCTTATTAAAGAGTATAACATACACTGCTAAATTCTTATTTAAAATGTACATAAATATTTAAACACAAGAAGCCATAAGGCCGTACAGTCTATCACTTGGTCTAACCAGCATTTCCTGAGTTATATTTGGTGAAATATTTAGCCTTCATCACTATGGCCCCATAGAAAACTGTTTTTCTTTATACTGTGGTGTTATGCCATTGGATTACACTGAGAGGAACTTAAAAAACAGTATCCACTTGAAACTCACTATTACATGTATTGCTGGAATGGTGATGGGAAGTTCATTTACAATGTTTCTCTCAGTACCAAATCTGAGGCCCCTAAAGGAAGACTACTTCTCAAACATACAGCAGGGCTAGAAACACTTTGCTTTTCCTAAGCCACCAGTGTGCTTTTTAACTAATGAACAATGGAAAATTTCAACAGATAACATTTCTTTATCTACTTTAGACAGTATGAAGCTCAGAGCTCAAACCCTTTTTGGTAACTATTAAAGTACTCAAAGCATGCATTTCTCTAAGCTAATTTTAGCTCTGGCCTCAGCTAACTATTCCTTTATTAACTTACTCATACCCAAATTTACTTCAACTTGTAAACTCTCAGTGTCAAAGTCCAATGTCAGTTTCCATTTTTATGTTGAAATCTGATTTCAGTAGCAACAAGAAAATACATTTAGCATTGAAATACTTTTTGGTAACTGCGGTAACCTGTATTAAAATAACATGAAAATCAAGTTACATTAGGCTTCTACTAGGCAGACAATTTAGCCAAAAAGGTGAGTAGCAATCATTAACTAGTTTGGTATCTTACATTAATAAAATTATTTTTAATTACCAAAATTTACCAATCATAATAGTCACTTTTATACACAGTGTAAAGCAATTTTAATATAACTCCTGGAAACTAGCTCGAAAAGTAAAGTTAGTTCGGGGTTATGGCCTACTTCATGTTGTGAACAATCAGTGTAATCAAAACCGGGCCAGTGATGTATTAAGTTTATTAATAGTCCATCTAAGTAATTTTGTCTTCATTCTAAGTAGATTTATCTTTTTTTTTAAAGAAAAAAACTATGTTTTAACTTTTTTGTGAGTTGGAGTCTCACTGTTGTCCAGGCTGGAGTGAAGTGGCATGCTCTCAGCCACCGCAGCCTTGACCTGCTGGGCTCAGGTGATCCTTCTGCCTCAGCTTCCAAGTAGTTGGAACCACAGGTTCGTGCCAACATGCCTGGCTAATTTTTTGATTTATTGTAGAGACGAGGTCACGCCAGGTTGCCCAGGCTGGTCTTGAACCACTGGACACAGGTAATCCTCTCGCCTCTGTCTCTCAAAGTGCTGGGATTACAGGTATGAGTCACTGTGCCTGGCTGTTTTTACATTTAAAAATTTTAAAGCACACTTTAGAACATATTTGATTTTTTACAAAGTTACTTTAGGACAGCATTGCCACTCCATTTTATAGATTGAGAAAATGAGCAAGACACCAATAATATCAATAAAGTTCAAATGACTTTTTCAAGGTAGCATGTGATAATGAGCCAGGGACTTTCAGATTTTTCCTGAAAGGAAGGTAGGACTTTAACTAGAATGAAATGTGTTAAATCTTTATTATCCATGTTTTAAAAAAAGATTAGACAGAAACAAACAAGACTGTATCAGAAAACAGAAGATAATTTTGACCTTTTCTACTGTGTGCTAAGAACTAGTAATGGTAATGAAACCTTTTACCTCCTGCAGCATAGATGACCTTAGGCAAAAATAGATCTGATCCAACTCAGTTCAAGATGTATTAAGGAAAAAAAGTCAGCTTCTGCCATTTGCTTTGTTGGAGGGGGGAAAAAGGTACCAAATTCTGAGCCCCTAATTTCGCTACCTGTCATGTTTATAGCTTCATTGTAAAAAGCAACCAGACATTATTTGAAATAATTAAGTTCATTCAAGGGTTAGGTATTTTCAGAATATCTGTAAGGACAGTGATTCTCACTAAATCAGGCCCCACCATTAGTTGGCTTCAGCCCCAGCAGCACAACATAGATCTAACACCTAAAGGGCTTTTTTTTTGGGGTGGGGGGGGGTAGATGACAGTCTAGTCACATTCTGATCTATATCTTAGTTATCTGTATTTGCACTGCAGTTTTAGCCCTTTCAAAAGATTAATAATAATACTCACCTATATTTTATACTTCTTGAAAATGTGTCTCTCTAGTACACTACTATAATTTACATTTGGGGTGTGGCTTTTCAATAAATATCTAAATAATAATTTGTATAGGTTGTTTTCTGCTATAAGCATCTTATTTGATTTGGTTTCTCATTGAAATTATATGGAAAAGATGATTTTAAAAATAACAACTAAGGTGATAGGATTTAACATTTTAAGATTATTTACACCTTGTATATAAAGCACTTATGGGATGCTTTTGTTTTGTGCTATTTGGAAACAAAGCAATATTTTATTCATACTCATTTGATTATGCTATGTTTTTAATACTTGAAAGGTATTAAATGTATATACTCATTAAATGAAATGAAATGGAGGTAAAATCATATCTTTTTAAAAAACAGAATATGTTTTTATAGAAGAGACTTAGGTGTTCTCACCTGAGGCTGCTGTGGCATTTGTGGGGGTTGAAGCAGCTGCTTGAATTCGAGCATGAGGAGGAATAAGAATGGTAGCCAGAGGTGGATTACTTGACAGTTCTAGAGAAGTAAGACACAAGTGTTAGAGCCCACACTTAACTCTGAATGCAAAATGACTTTACTAGTAACCATAAACATAATGTAGTGCATTAAAATATCAGTTTAACAGAAAAAAAACCCCATAATAAACCTAAAAACCTATATCTCAAACGAACCCAATGAACTAGTAATCAACTTACAGAAAAAGCCCACAGAAATGCTGTGATACATAACAAAGGCATTATCTGCTAAAATTAAGATGTTTTGGAACTAAAGATATCTTGGGGAAAGGTAGTGATCAAAGTTTTAGAGTAAGCATACTAATGAGGTATGAGTATTTTTCCATCTTTCATTGACTTAAATATATTAAGCTTTCCTGCCTGACTCTGGCAGTATTTAACTACAGGAATTGAGAGTAGTCATGTCACAGCAAATAGAATATGAGTGCTGTCAGTGTGTGTCTGTATGTACTGTATGTACAACTGGGTTGTACAGACCAACTTACCCAAATTGTTCATGAGCTAATGGCAGACAAGACCTATCTAGACACTAGTGAAAAAAGGATTTAAGAAACGTGTTTAAAGTATCATGCTTTTATTAAAAATTAGAATGTCTTTATCCAATTCTATTTTTTAAAATCAGTAAGACTGTTACTTTTTAAGTTTTAATTAGGCTTTTTACCTACATGTGGGAAGGTTATCTCTGTCAATTGTATACAGATTAGTTTTCTTTAAAGACTCAAGTTTTGTGTAGGAGCCATAAGAAATTATTAAGATGATACTGGATCTACTAATATAGACAACAAACGGTGGTGAGCTTGTATATAAAAGTATCTGTTGTCAGCTTTAGATAATATGTCTGTTGCCCTAGATTGTTGGGATAACCCTGTTTATGCTTGTTACTTCAGTATTTAACCTAAGAGTACTCATTTTCACTCTAGTGTCACAGTTTGGAGAAATAATTATAGCCATACTACCTATAGGAAGACATTATTCTCTGAGCTACGTATGCATTTTGACAATTTACAGATAAGGGATGGACTTAAAAATTGGGAAGTCACTTTTTAAAAAAATTAAGATAAAAATCATATAAAAGTAACCATTTAAGAGTATACAATTCAGTGGCATTTAGTACATTCACAATGCTGTACAAACATCACCTCTATCTAGCTTCAAAACACTGTCATCACCTCAAAGGGAAACCCCAAACCCATTAAGCAGTCACTCCCCATTAAACTTTCCCTCCAAGCTCCTATGCAAGGGAAATATGATTTTAATGCAGTCATTTAAAAATGTTTCTAATGCATAGGCCCTGCCAATATCAATTTACTCAAATTGGTATCTAAATATCTAAATTTGGCACCAATTTAGATACTAAATGATACCATATTCTGGTAAAGAAAAACAATAAACTGAACCTAAGATTTAGGAAAAATGAACGGGAATAAACTGAGAGAAGACTATTAATTTCTTTTCCCCTTAAAAGAGAAATAAGTATAGCTCATCAAATGAGAGTTTTCTCTGCTAAGATAGTTGGAAAACCACTGCCCTAATTATAAGGTTCTAAGAAATACTGTTTTCTTATAATTTAGTTGCTGTATTGGTTCTCACTGAGGAACAGAAAGATCTTATGCCATTGTACTCAAGTCAGTCCATCCCCACAAAATATACTTAGGAAAGTAAGATAATTCCTGGTAATTGCTATGGCTGAAGACTTTATTGTTCGAGGAATTTAAAAAAAGTATTAATGCAGTACGTGGAAGAAATTCAGATTTACCATTCTAATCAAAATTAAAATCTCTGAAAATGGAAAGGCTTCTTTAAAATCCATCTATCTGCCCATGCACATATCCATTCACCTAACAATATTGAACATGAAACAATATGTTAGATACCAGGAAAGAGCAATAAAAAGATAATTATCCTTATCTGATCAACAAAAATTGAATTGGACAATTGAACAAACTGGCAAGAAAGGCAGTCAACCTACTAGGTTAGGGGCACTTTCAAATGAAAAGATCTCTATGACTATGTACCCAACATAGAAAAGAAAACCTAAAAAAGAAAAAAATAACCAGAGATTTTAATATAAGACATTTGACAAAACCACTATTAAAACAATCTTTTAAGTAAACTGAGTATCAATGGTCTGTGGTCCCTTTCCTTACAGCCCATGCTGCCCATTTTCTCCTATGCATTTACTTTCCCTTACCAGATCACCTATCCTTCTGTGTGTCTGCCATGCACAGCTGAAGGCCATGGCAATTTTGTGTTTTAATCTGGATAAGGGTATGTAGATGTATAGTCAGTTGTTCCATGGTATTCTGGGGGAACTGGTTCCAGGATTCCTCTTAATCATCAAAATCTGAGGATGCTCAAAAGTCCCTTACATAAAATGGCATAGTATTTGCATATAGCCTATGCACATCCTCCTATATACTTTAAATCATCTCCAGATTACCGATAACACCTAATATAATACAAATGCTATATAGATAGTTATCATATTGAATTGGTTTTTCCTTTGTATTATATTTTATTATTCTTTATTTTTTTGAGTAGGAGTCTCACTCCAGTTTCAGGCTGGAGTGCAGTGGCACGCTCACAGCCACCACAGCCTCGACCTGCTGGGCTCAGGCGATCCTTTCGCCTCAGTCTTCCAAGTAGCTGAAACTACAGGCACACACCACCACACCCAGCTAATTCTTTGGTTTATTGTAGAGACAAGGTCTTGCCAAGTTGCCCAGGTTGGTCTTGAACCCTTGGGCTCAGGCAATGCTCTCCCCTTCGTCTTCCAAAGTGCTGGGATTACAGGTGCGAACCACTGCACCCAGCTGTATTGTTCTTTTTTATTATTAGTTTTTCCCCCAGAATATTTTGATATGTGATTGGCTGAATCCAGGAATGTGAAACCCATAGATATGGAGGGCAGGCTGTATAGGCACATAAGGGGGAAGGACTTGAAACAAAGCAACACTCTTTTTCCTTGGGTAGTAGAATGTCATTTTGGCCCTGGATAGGGAGAGAGGGGTAAATAATGAAGGAAAAGAAAAGAGTGAAGAAAAGAGAAGACAAGAAAAGAAGCAGCTCTGGGATCCTGAAGGCTTTGCCATACCCACAGGCGTGAGAGTGGGAGGGGGTGGGTCTGGGTGGAGAGGGAAACTTTGTGTACTTTTTGTTAGAGTTAGGGTTAGGGACAAAGTGATTTGAAGTACACAGTAGTAATTGTTGGGAGTGAAAAAGAAACCATTTTGTACTAGTTGTGACAACCCCATAAAAGTGCCCATAGTTTGTCCCCATGAAGGTATGGACTTGTAATGGCTTTGACTTGTAATGGCTTTGCCATACCCAGCAACCTCGCATTCTTGCTATAGTCCTATTCTTGCCATTACAATTTCTATAAGCCACTGTCCTCTTTCTCTACCTAAATTGTAGAGAACAAATTACAACTGTTCTCTACCCCAGAGAGGATGTTAACTGTCACAGCTTTCCCCTGTGAAATGAGGCAGCATCCTCGCATTCTTGCTACAGTCCTATTCTTGCCATTATAAGCCCACTAGTTGTCACAACTAGTACAAAATGGTTTATTTTTCACTCCCAACAATTACTACTAATTTCAAATCACTTTGTCCATCCATGGCTATGAGTAATAAGGAAATGGGGTCAGTGAGGACAAATACAAACTTCAATGAAGAATGCAAAAAATGGCATTTTGGAAGATAGAAACAACAAAGCAATAGTACTTGTCAGAATCAGGGAGAATGTATGTATACTTGAAGGCAAAGATTGAAATGAAGAAGTAAGCGATTATATATTTATTAAATACGTGTGCTAAGCTAGAGAGTAGTGAGATTAAAAAAGGGAAGAAAAAGGTCCATGATAAAGTAGGGCTGACTTTGGAGAAGTGAGAATAAACTGAAAGATAGGGAGGATAAGAGATAAACTGTACAAGAGACATGGCTCAAAACAAAATGGCAAGAGGTTCTAGAAAACTTCAGAAAAACTGAATGATAAAAATTTTTTCAACCAGTTGCAGATGTCATTAAAACAATTCTTTAAAAAAACTCGCGCCTTGGGAGGCTGAGGTGAGTGGATTGCCTGAGCCCACGGGTTCGAAACCTGCCTGGGCAACTTGGCGAGACCTCTTCTCTACAATAAATCAAAAAATCAGCCAGGCATGGTAGCGCGTGCCTGTAATTCTGGCTACTCGGAAGGCTGAGGCGGAAGGACCGCTGGAGCCCAGCAGGTCGAGGCTGCGGTGGCCGGGAGCGGCCACTGCACTCCAGTCTGGGCGACAGAGTGAGACTCCAACTCAAAAAACAAAACAACAACAACAACAACAAAAAACCAAACAAACTCCATAGTAGTTTATTAGGGAAAATTACAAGTGTTTTCACAGTCTATCAAACAATTGTGCTCTATAATCAAACAGTTTAAGGCAGAATTTAAACAAAAGAAAAATGAGTTTTAAATAGATAAACTTATCAAGATAGATATCAATCAACTAAAAGGTTAACTAATCTCACTTAACTAAATTTTGCTGCATTGTTGTTTTATACTATACAGTAAGTAGTACAGAAGAAAAATTCTCAAGAAAAGACAAACTGAATAAACTCAACCATGACTGATGAGGTAATCTTTTAAAATGGAAAAATAAAACCTAAATCTAGTTGGTAAAACTTGAAGTTTCTATTCTTCCAAGTATAAGATTTTCCAATTCACTACTAAGATGGGGCAGGTAAGAATTTCACTTCTTTGGGTGGGTGGAGTAGAGGGAGTGGTAATATATGTTTGCTCAAGCTGTTGTGTGAAAGCTGAGGATAAATTTGAGAGAAGCAATCAACATGTGAACCAGAGGGAAGAAATTAACTCCTTCATTGACTAGACGTATTCTCACAACTGATGTAATAAACTACTACCAGTCATTAGATAAAAGGGAACCTTCTTCCTTGGTTAGCTTTGAAGAGTTCACCCTGCAAATACCCAGAAAGGGATCACTAAAGGTAGACTTTTTCTTCTACAAGCAGTTTGAACTCTTACATGTATGCCAGACCTCTTATGTTTATAGAGTAATTACCTGTGGTTGTCTACATAGTTAAAACTGCTACTTGTCTCTATTCACAAAAAGGTTTAAATTACTTAACAATGGGATGCTCATCACTTGTGTATTTTTATTTTATTTTATTTTATTTTTGAGTTGGAGTCTCACTGTCGCCCAGACAGGAGTACAGTGGCCGCTCCTGGCCACCGCAGCCTCGACCTGCTGGGCTCCGGTGATCCTTCCGCCTCAGTCTTCCGAGTAGCTGGAACTACAGGTGCGCGCTACCACGCCCGGCTAATTTTTGATTTATTGTAGAGATGAGGTCTCGCCAAGTTGCCCAGGCGGGTCTCGAACCCGCGGGCTCAGGCAATCCACTCACTTCAGCCTCCCAAAGGCGCGGGATTACAGGCTGAGCCACCGAGCCCGGCTTGCTGAAAACTTTTTAAGTTCTACTAAAATTTGTCAAAAATACCTAATAAGAAAAAAAACAAATGAAACCAAAATGATAAATATCAGAGTAGAAATCAACAAAAACCAAAAGCAGTTTTTTAGAATATCAATAAAATTCATAAATCTCTATCCAGTCTCATTGGATAAAAAAGAAAAGACAAATTAGCAATATCAGGAATGAGAGAGATGACATTATAACTATTAAAAGAAAAATAAGGGATGACTGAAAACAAGTTTATACAAATAAATTTGACAACTTAGATGAAATGGACAAATGCCTTTAAAAACACCAAAGTACCAAAGTCCACTTAGGAAAAAAATAGATAACCTAAATAGTCCATATCTATCACAAAAATGAAAATTAGTTAATCTAGTGTGTATTTTAGATGTAAAAAGAAAAAAATATAGAGGTAAAATCTTTCACACACAATAAGTTAGCTAATTAATCAATTAGCTAATTTAATTTAATAAACCTCCATGCACAGATGGTTTTATTGGTCAATTCTACCAAATATCTGAGGGAAAAATAATACCAATTATACCCACATTATTCCAGAAGTTTGAGGAGCAGGGGAACAGTTCTTCACTTATTCTATGAGATCAGCTTTATCCTGATACCAAAACCTAAAAAAGACATCATAAGAGAGGAAAACCACCAAACAGTACACTTCATGAACATAGATGCAAAAGTTCCAAGCAAATTATTATCAAATCAAATATTATATAAAAAAGAATAATACATCATACTCAATAAGGGTATAAGTTTTGTTTAACATTTAAAAATCAATCAATATGTCACCATATTAGCAAACTAAAAAGAAAAAAAATATTTTAAAGGATGCATAGAAAGCATTTGACAAAATCTGTTTCTTTTTATTAAGAAGAAAAAACTCTCAGTACAGTTGGAATTTAATATTGATCAATCTGATAAAGGGCATCTATGAAAAACATACACTCACATAATTAATAGTGAAAGACTGGACGATTTCCCTCCTAACCTAAGGAACAAAAGGGTAAAATCCACTCTCCCTGCTTCTATTCAGCATTGTCCTGGGAATTCTAGCCAGCGCAGTAAGGCAATATAAAGAAATGACAGCAACTAAGTTAGAAAAAGAAAAGAAGCAAAACTGTCCTTATTTACAAATCTCGCAGCCATCCATGTAGGAAATACCATGACCTCACTAATAATCTACTGGAACCAATTTATCAAGACTGCAGGATAAAATAGCAATAATCAGCCAGGCTCGGTGGCTCAGCCTGTAGTCCCAGCACTTTGGGAGGCTGAGACGAGGGGATTGCCTGAGCCCGTGGGTTCGAGACCAGCCCAGGCAACTTAGGAAGACCTTGTCTCTACAATAAATAAAAAATTAGGTGGGTGTGGTAGTGCATGTCTGTAATTCTGGTTACTTGGAAGGCTGAGGTGGAAGGATCACCAGAGTCCAGCAGGTCAATGCTGGAGTGCCCATGAGTGTGCCACTGCACTTCAGCCTGGGCGATAGAGTGAGACTCCAACTCAAAAAAAAAAAGCAATAGTCAGTATCAGTGGTCTAATATTAGCAAGAATCAGAAGTTGCAATTTTTAAAAAAATCTAATTTACAACTAGCATCAACAACACTAATACTTAGGAACAAAGCTTAAAAGATGTCTAAGATCTTTATATTGAAAGCTATAAAACATAATTGAGAAAAATTAAAGAAAAAAAACAAGTAAATGAGAATTATACCATATCAGTGAATTGGAAGATTAATATTATGAAGATCTCAATTATCCCCAAAATTAATCTATAAATTTAAGGCAATCCTAATTAAAATGCTTATATTACTTTTTTCAGAAATTTTTGAACTATTTTTTAAATTGTATTTGAGAAGAAGCACAAAGGGACAAAAAGAGACAAGGCAATCTTGAAGACAAAGAAAATCTGAGCTGGAGGACTTATAATACCACATATCAAGACTTAAAATAAAATTATAATAATTATGAAAATGTTTTGGCACAAGAATAGATGATTGATGTGGTAGGGAAATAGGGAGAGTACAGAAACATCTGTCAACATAGTCACCCACCCTATAGCGGAGACAACAATGCAGAGAAAGCAAAAAGAGACTCTTTTGAATAATGGCTCTGGTACAATTGCTAGGTGTGTACCAAAATAATGCATCTGGACCTCCACCTCACACCACATAAAAATAACCAATTTCAGGTGAAGTGTAGACCTAAATGGCCAATATAGCATTAAGATGTAAATACAAGGGGATATCTTGCAATCTTGGACCAGGCAAAGATTTTTTTAAAAATAGGACACTGAAAAGCATAAATCAAAACAATTTTTTAAATGTTTAAATTATACTTTATGAAAATTAAAAACTACTGTTTCTCTAAAACCACTATTAGGAAAGTAAAAAGTCAAATCTTAGAATGAGAGAAAAGTTTTGCTATACTACAGCCAACAAAAGACACCTATCTGGATTCTATGAAAATCTACAAATCAATTAGACAAAGAGACAATTCAATAAAAAAATTGAATAATACTTAAATATACACTACACAAAACAAGATAGGTAGATGATCAATACACATAAGAAAATATCATTAAGTCATGAAGAAAATGCAGATAAAACTATAATTGTAAAACACTGCATGCACAGTAGAACAGCCAAAATGAAAAAAAATGGAGAATATCATCTTTGGCATTTAGTGAGGATGTAAATCAACTGACATGCTCAAAAACTGCTGGTGGGAGTGAAAATTCATTCAACCACTTTGGAAAATGCTCAGCACTACCCATTAAGCTAAATACTCTCTCTTTCTCTCTCTCTCTCTCTCTCTCTCTCTCTCTGATTTAGCAATTTTGCTTGGAATAAATGAATGAGACAGCTATACACAATAGTATATGCAAATATCACAAGCATCATGTTGAATAGAAGACAAAAAGCAGGTGAAACGCATCCATACTAAAAGACATCAAGATTGTGATTACTCTTGGAAGTGAGGTGTGAATGCAAGGGGGGCCTTCTGGGATGCCGGTCATTTCCTGTTTCTTTTTTTCTCGATCTGAATACTAGTTGCACAATGTGTTTGATCAGTAAAAATTCAGAGAGCTATACTGTTATGTATGCCTTTTTAAAAATAATCATACAATAATTCAATGAATTATTAAAAATATATGTAGTGTATAGCTTTGCTTTTATTTCATATTTTTCTTTAGAATACATTTTTTACAGTGGGAGTCCTGGGCTACAGCTTTTCAAAGTTGAGATTTTCACTTACTGTAAGTGTTCTTACTGATGGCAAGTGACAAATAAATGGTAAACACAATGGGAAATAACAGATTATGAAACCAATTCTTAAAATTCTAATATATTCCCAAATAATCTCTGTTAACTCTCTAACACTCACATTATAACCATTTTAAAGTTAGAGATACAGAAACTTGACAAAGATAATCTTGGAAAATTGGAAATAGATTCTAGGAACCTTGGGTCTTTGCCCTGTCACCACTTGAAAATTTGCTGGAGTCAACATGAAGTAGTGGCAGAGTCTGGCTGTATGGAAACATGTCCTCACTCTGATTGTTATCATGGTAAATGTGTGCATGTTACTTGTCTTCTCTGTGTCTCAGTTTCTACATCGATAAAACTGGGATGATAATAATACATATTTCATAGGCTTGCTTTGAGGATTAAATGAACTAATAATGCATGTAAAGCTCTTAGAACAGTGGGTTAACCTTATTAGGCACTACCCCAAAAAAATCCCTATTATCATCTGACCCACTCAATTAGAAGAATTATCATAATGTTTCTTTGTGAAAAGATGTGTACATTTTTCACGGAAATCATAAGTGAAACCATACTTCTTAACTGGTATTAGGTACTAAAAGGTTTTTGAGCACATGTATTTGCCTACTTGTCTTATGTCTTATTGCAAACAGAAATGTCTTCAAGTTGATGTGTCTATAAAAAAATTAAAATTTCTAACACACTGTCTTATCACAAAAACTGAAATCCCCCAGCACCAGAAGATAATGTCTGAAAATGAAACTGCTATGACTACCATCATTTCAAAAAATAATTGCTCTTTATCAAGTGACTGCTGTGGAAAATCTGATTTCTCATTGAAGGTACATATGTTTTGCCTAAAAACCAATGACACTTTATTGTGAATTGTATAGTATTTAAGTGCCCAGATCTCAAATGGAAAAATGCATCCATATTTTCTTCAGCCTTGGAGACTAACCTGCATATCTACTAACTGGCTCTAAACATCTCTACCTACATTTGATAGCTTAAAAAAAAATGAATCCTCTGAGATTGGTTTAATCACACTCTGATTTGGCATTATTTGGCATTCTGATTTGGCCTTATTTTCATCTTTTAGGCTTTATGAGGAAGGAAGAAACTTGTGATGAAAATTTCACAAGTAAGTGCTATTTGATTATCAAAATTAAGTTTTTCTTCAAACTTTTGAATTTTATATCAGTACAAAAGATGAAGGAAGAAAGGCAATGTTTGCTCAGGAAAGCCGGGCAGTTGCTCAGCAATGACTTCCAGATGCTGTACCCTTGAAGACCTTGGCTTCTGTGGAAGACCTCATGTCTTTTATGGCATAAGGAATTCAAAAGGATAAATTTCCTTTCAAAACCAAATGACTCAATCCTTGCAGTAGTTACAACTTGAAAGAAGAGGATTTACTTTTCCTGTCAAGCTATGTCAATCCAACTCACAGGACCATGGTGGAGCCAAATTTGTCAGAGAAGTCAGAGATCTCGGAGGAATTCGGATATATGAAATATCAATTTATGATAGATTTGCTTCTATTTTAATTTCATTGCTCATTTATCACAACCCAAATGAATGAGACATTTTCTATAACCTTGCACATGGAAAACAGCAAAAGTCAGAATTTGTGGGATGGTTTGTTTTTTGAGGGTTTTCCTTAAAGACGAGTTAAACAGCTTTATAGTTGCTTGTTGAATAAAAGGTTACAATGAACACAATTGTCTGGTGAAATAACTCAAAGTCTTAAATCTATCAGAAATTTTCTTTGAATGTTGTCTTTTCTATTGTGAGTTTTGTGCATATATTTATGTTTAAATTATACATTCTTTGTGTGATTCTGTTAAAAAGGAGACTTTTTGTTATCAGTTTTGCAAACCTGTAAAGCCATGATGCACACTCACTGAGCACAGCTCTACAGAACACAGATGCTCCAACAGGGAGCTCCTCCTTCATTTCCTAGCTTCCACCATTGCCCCATTATCACCTATTCTCTAAATAAAATAGCCAGGATGATCTTTTCACAGTGTAAATATTCATGTCTTTCCTCTATTCAAGACACTTCAATAGGCCTCCCTCGCATTCAAAATAAAATCCAAACTCCTTCTCCCACTTTGGAAGTTTATATCCTGGCCCTGTTCACTACCCTAAGCTTCCTTCACCCTTCTCCCATCCACTCACTCTGCTTCGGACACATCTACCTAGTCAGTCAAGACTCGTCAATTCTGTTGATTAGAGGTTTTCATCTAACAGTTCCAACACTGAATGAGCCCTAACTAACCTCCCTACCTCCAGCGGTGGCCCTGCTCCATGGTAGCCACAGTGCTCCTTTGAAAACATTAATCTGATTGTATTGATTGGGTGCTTACAGTACTTTAGTGACACTTCACTGTCATTGAGATGACATAAAATTCCTTAACCTGGCTCATGAGGTGTTTTACAGCATGGCTGCTTTTTCTGCCTCCTGCCTAATTTCACACTGGTACGCCCATACTGCCCTATACACCCATAATTCACAATTGCTACATTTCTGCCATAATTTGCAATTTTCAGTCATGGTCTCAAATCACACTGACAAATGCTCTTCTCTTGGACTGAGATGTTCATTCTATCTGCCTTAAAAAGTTTCCACCCATCAATACTACATGATCTCCAAAGTATCTTATTTTTCATGGAATGCGGTTACCATCATCTGTTTTAATATTTCTACCCTTTAGACCAGAGGTTGGTAACAATAGCCTTTGGGCTAAATTCCAGCCTGTCACATGTTTTTATAAATAAATTTTGGAACACAACCATATTCAATCATTTGCATCTTTTCTATGGCTGCTTATTTGCTACAACTGTGGAGTTGAGTAGTCAAGACAGAAGCTATATGGACCACAAAACTAAAAATACTATTTACTATCTGGCCCTTTATAGAAAAGATTTGCCAGCCCCTGCTTCAGACTCTTGAAAGCAATGAATTATGTCTCATTCAAAACTTTATCCCTCAGACCCAGTGCAATATCTCAAATGCAAAAATTTTCCTTAAATAATTGTCAAATGAATGTCTGATTGATGAGAACACAAATGGACTGTACTGAAAACAGCATGATCTTTGGAGTCACACAGAGAATCAAAACCCAACTCTGCCACTTCTAGCTCTATGACCAAGTTACTTTCTGAATCCTCGCCTCTACTAGAGACAGTCATGATTGTGCTGCTGGGTTTGCAGAAGATTCAATAAACCTGTGAATACTAGACAACTGGAACTTTACCTGATGCCCAACAGTCTCTCAATAAATATGAAATATTACCTTTTTTATTTTTAAATTTTTTTATTTTAAATATGTGGGGTACAATTCAGGGTTAGGTATACAAATGTTCATTATGCAGCTACCCTTGTTGATGAGGTGTGCCCCCCGTCCACTGGCAGTTTCCCACTACTGCCAATCCCTTTCTTATAGTGTTACAATAGTTGTTCAAGGTCCTCTTATAAGTGAGAACATGTGATACTCAATTCTTTGTTTCTGTGATAGCTCATTCAGTATTATAGCCTCTAAGTGCATCCAAGTTGCTGCAAAGTTCATAATTTTGTCCTTATTTATGGCTGCATAATATTCCATCATGTATATGTACCACATTTTTAAAAATCCAGTCCTCTTTCGATGGGCAGCATGGTTGATTCCATGTTTTTGCTATTGTGAATAATGCTGCAATAAACATGCATGTGCAGGTATCTTTTTCATAGAGAGATTTGAATTCCTCCAGGCATATTCCCAGTAGGAGGATGGCGGGGTAGTATGAGAGGTCGATTTTTAGATCTTTTAGGAATCGCCACATTTTAGTGCCTTCCCCTTGCTCTCGTGTTAAAGGCAAAATCCTTAATAAGTCCATGAGGTTCTTGCTGGTCAGGCCTCTACGCACGTTGCCAGCCCTGTCATTGTCCATGCTGTGCCACCATGTTGCTCCCACTCATCACATGCATCCCCTCACCCCTGAGTTCCCCAATCCCAGCCACGAGACTTCATTGTGTTCCTGATCTCTGTCCAGCCATGTGGCTTTTGTACAGGGTGGCCCCTTTCCCTGAAATGTTTCCCCTTCCTTTTTCATCTGTTCGCCTCCTGACCACCTTACAGATATCAGCTAGAGCATCTTCTTTTCAAGAAAGGACTCCCTGAGCTTACTGACAAGGCTAGATACCATTTCCATAAGCTCTTTCATTCTAACACATTGCCTCTGATTTTCAATTCATGTATGTCCCTGTTTGCTCAATGTTGACTCCCGTTATTTCAAACGGGGCTAAGAGACCCACTGGGTGTTTTTCACGATGCTGTACCCAGTTGTAGCACAGCGGCTACCTCTAGTGAAGACTCATTAAACAGCTGAGGGTGAAATCAGTGGATTTTAAGCCATGCTTGACGTGAGATGATGAATCCCTTTCTGACTACAGATGTGCTTCAATTTTCCATCTACGGCAGAAGCGTGGGCAACATAATAAGATTAATCTAGCCTCTGCGTGGGACCTGTGTCTCTGGCTTACAAATGTACCCTGGTCACCTCCTCCTCATTCTCCTCAAGAAAACGAGCGCCCTGACACAGAGGAGAATCGCACCACGTAGCGACACATTGGTGGTCATTAACATTGAACTCAGTCATTTTCCTGTTTTATTGTTTGTTGGACAACGCATGTTTTTTGATGAGGCTATCAAAGCAAGCACCAGGAAAGCTGCCAATGTATTTCTGAGGTGATTTTTGACAATCTATTTCCATCAGCTTCACACGGTTCTGCACGTGCCTTTGAGATTCAATTTCACTCCAAAATCCATCAGTTCAAAACCACATGAATCAAATTAAATACCAAGAAATTTCATCAAAATAGTCCAATTAATTGAAACTAGTTTCATTCCATTTGACAATCCCAGGCCCTAAAATGTATGCCATTCTTGCCAGAGGATACATGGAAAGATTTCACATCCATCAGACCTTCCGTTTTTTACCCATTTCCCAGCTATCACTAAGCACGTTGACTCCCACGCCCTCACAACGTCTACAGAACCTTCTCAACTTCTAATAATTCAAAGGAGTCAGTGTGTGGACGGTCATCACAATTTCCTTCCTGCTTGGTAGCCATGGGCCGTCTGATAGCAAAGAGTAAAACAGAGACCAGGAGTGGTCTTCGGAGAGTTTATGGATCACATAACTTCCCTGACCAGTGAGGAGAAGACAATATAGTTCCTCGAGTCTGGCTCGGTGCAGCCTGTGTGGGCCAAGCTTTTTATCCCATATTAAAGCTTTCTCAATCTCGTCTCTCCGTAGCCTGACACTCAGTCATCGTAAGACTCCACATTCTATGATGAAAATCTTGAGCTTATAATGAACATTTTTCAGGTGCTTTAGCCCAGCATGTGGTGGAATTAGCAACTCTTGAATCCCTCCGCCCCCAAACAAGAAGCCATAGACCCACCTTCCTGGCTTCCTCTTAAACCAAGCTCGAAGTGACCTAGGCACTATCAGCCAGGTGCATCTGGATGACACCATGACCTGCAGGAGAGTAAGGAAAGAAAACGTTACACCAAGCCCACTGCCAGGAGGGATGTTTAGCGGCATGCAGCATTCTAAGGGGGTCATGATGGGTATCCTGGTGACACTTCCCCATGGCCAGAGTCCCCCATGAAAGCTGTGTGTCTGTGTCCACTGGCAGCAGAAACAGTCTCAACGGGAACAGTCAGGGAGGGTAATCTGAAGTTTCTTTCCCTGAGATGGAATCTCCAAAAACAAAAAAAAAATCCAATCCTGATTTTCAGATCTTCCCAGAGATTTTGTAAGATATATAATATTCCTTTAGAATTTATTTTCCTCGAACTGCCTAGAGTAAGTCCTGTTGTATATATTATAAATCCTGACAGATACAAACCCATATCATCACTTCTAATAATACATCATTGAGGGGAAACATATGCGCCAAACCCTGTTCTAGATTCTAAATAAGCATCATCCTATACCCCTGTATAAAATAGACTTAATTTCTACCTACTGAGGTTTTTTTTTCCCCTATCTCATTCAGAATTGAGAAGAAGAGTTTGTTTTTGTTTTTTTTTTCAGTTTGAGGTTAATGACAATAGCACTCTGGCACACAAATTGTAGACAGGTTGCACTTGGTTCTAGTGCGCTCAACAGACATATTTTCTCAGAAAGGGGTATGCGAGTGCACCAGGACTGAGAAGTTTAGTGACTGTGGTTGCCACATGTGCTCTAGTTTTCTGGCAGGAGACATGGTGACAAGGGTGTTCTGCCTGGCCCTGGGAGGTCCTGCCATACAGCAAAAGGCACAGCAGATGGATATGCCCAATTACATCCCCCTGGGACTTCTGCATGATAGCTGTAGACAAGGCGGGACCCCCCAAAATTGGAATTGTCTTTTGGAGGGCAGGCAATTATCCGTTGTAGTACAGTCTTTCCCTCAGGTAAGTGTTCTAGGAAGCCATCAGCATCAGCGTACCAGATAGCGTTCTCTGGAGAGGCTGTGTTCAGCTTCAGCGAATTTTTGTTTTTGTTTTTGGAGATTCCATCGTTGTGTCTGCCTATTTCATGATGGGTGATTTATGAGCACACCTGCCTACACCACAATGAGTGTTCAGCAATTTTTGACCAAAAACAGCACGACCCCTGTGCCCTACCCTCCGTATTCACCTGATCTCATTCCAAGTGACATTTTTCGTCTCCCCGAATGAAAAAATCTTCCAAGGGAAACATTTTGCCCATGAGGAAGAGATGAAACAAAAGATGGCAGAATCACTAAAAGGGATCAAAATGAATGGATTCAGCCGGGCTCGGTGGCTCAGCCTGTAATCCCGCGCTTTAGGTGGCCGAGGTGAGTGGATTGCCTGAGCCCACAGGTTAGAGACCGCCTGGACAACTTGGCGAGACCTCATCTCTACAATAAAACAAAAAAAATTAGCCGGGCATGGTAGTGCACGCCTGTAATTCCAGCTACTTGGAAGGCTGAGGCGGAAGGATGGCCGGAGCCCAGCAGGTTGTGGCTGCAGTGACCGGGAGCGGCCACTGCACTCCAGTCTGGGTGACAGAGTGAGACTCCCAACTCAAAAAAAAAAAGGGAATCTGGCCAGGCG
>CAUYQG010206237.1:0-15205 GCA_963574415.1 Tarsius wallacei | reverse complement strand
ATTATAATACTATAAGAAAGCGATTGGCAGTAGTGGGAAACTGTCAGGGGAGGGAGGGATGGGATAGGCTGTTGAGGGAAACTGCTAGGGGAGGGAGGGGCATATCACATCCACAAGGGTACCTGCATGATCAATGTTTGTATACCTAACCCTAAAGTGTACACCACATCTTTATAATAAAAATTTAAAAAAAGAAAAGAAAGAAAAAGCTAAAACTCTCACCTATCCTCCTTCCTAATATCTCTCTCCTCCTAAGAGGCTCTGAAACTGGCAGTTTGGCATGGCCCTTCCAGATCTGGACTATGCATATATGCATATATTTAGAGGATTGCACATAATCTGAATCCCATCTTTAATATACTTTTAAGTTATAAAGTGATTACTTATTATGACATGGGAAACAAACCAAAGATGTCAAATCAAAAAAAATTAATCTTCTTCTCCATCAGCTCCCCTCCATGGCCAGTTCCCCAACATAAATGTGTAAGTGATATATTCATTCATATTTCCTTCCTTGCTCATAGATTCATAGATACGGCTATATACATACACAGGATTTGACTTTTTAAAATAAATATGAAATAATAACCTCACATTTCTCAGTAATTTAGTCTGCCTTTGAATAATACACACACACACACACACACACACACACACACATTTTTTAATGGTTATTTTTCCAAGTCAGCAAATACCTATGTAATTGTCTTGAGCAGCTTCATCATAGCCCATAGGGTGAATGTGCCATAATTGATTCAGCCATTCTCTTACTTAAGATATTCAGATTGTTTCCAGGTTATTGCCATTATATATGAGGTCAGACAATTAAGTTTGCAAACTCACCCTAGAAAAAGTGCTACATACTTCATTGCTGAATATCACTATGGTCACCTTCGAAGTACTCCCCTTGGGTAGCTATGCACTGACACCAGTACCTAGTCCACCCATCAAAGCAGTTTTGGAACTCTTTTTCTGAAATGGCCATCAGAGATGTTATTGTATTACCCTTGATGTCCTGAATGTCATAAAAATGTCTTCCTTTCAATATTTTCTGTATCTTCGGGTAAAAAAAAAGTCACTGGGGGCCAGATCTGATGAGTAAGAAGGTTGTTCCAATACAGTTATTTGTTACTAGCTAAAACTTCCCTCACAGACAGTGCTGTGTGAGTTGGTACACTGTCATGATCTAATAGCTCCTTTGGGACCATTTTTGCACACACCTTTCACATGCCAAGATTTTCAGTTAAGATTTTTCTGTTGATGTTTATTTGGTCTGCTATACTTCTTATAGTCAGCCATCAATTTCTGACACACAATTCAATGAATTTTTGCAATGTTTTCATCAGTTTTGCTCATTACTGGCCATCCTGACCTCTCTTCATCAGTGATGCTTTCACTCCCTTCAGAAAAACATTTTACCCATTTGTACACTGCCATTTTCCTCATGGCATTATCTCCATAAACTTGAACTAACATGTCCCTGATTTCACATCCACTTTTGCCAAGTTTAGTAAGAAATTTAATGTCTCTTCATTGCTCTAATTCAAGCTCTAACATTCTTGCAATGGCACACAAAAACATGCAACAACAATAACGAACACCACTCAGCAAGACATTGCCACACATTGACCCAAACACAGGTGTGAGACACCGATATACCAATGTTATGAAACCTTACTGAGTTGTTTGTACAGTGCTGCCAACATAAGTGCACAATGGCAATTTTGCACACCTAATTGTCAGACCCCGTATGATGTCAAAAAAAGGCACCTTTGTATTTTGATCCTCATATATTGCATTCTGATTTTTGTAGAGTTAATTCTCCAAAGTGTGAGTGCTATGCTAATGGGTCCTTGCATTGTTTCATTTTACTAAACGTTATCTGAATACTTCATAATTGCTTGAAACAATTAGTATCCCCTCAAAAAATGTCTGATGACCATTTCCCTATACCCTACCTATCATGGGATAAAAATCAATATTTTGATTTTTTTTCTCAATCTGTGGATGAAGAACATAATTTCATTACTGTTTTTATTTTAATTTGCTTTAATATTAGAAAGGTTGAGTATGTTTTATATGTTTATTGGTCACTTTTGATTTAATTTTCTGTGTATCACATAGACAACATATTTTTAGTTCATTTTAAAAATAAACTTGTAAGAATATTTTCTACACTAAGGATTAACTCTTCACCAAAATGTTACCAATATTTTCCCCACTCTATCACTTGCCTTTTAATTTTATGTTGCCTTTTGTTATGAAAAGTTTTAATTTGCAGTCAAATTTGTTTTAGTCAAATACATTTTTAATAGATTGTTCTTAAGTCTTCCCCTGCCCAGAAGTTATATAAATAGTCTAATTTTTGTTTTTATGTTTTAAATTTTTATGTTTTACATTTAGATACTTAATAGATTACAATTTAAATATTAAATAAATTTCTGATATGAGGCAAGACATAGCTTTACTATCTTTCAAATAGATAGCTAATTCTTTCAGATCTATTTATTAAATAAAACATTCTTGTCCCAATTAATTGCAATGCCTGTCATTATATATTATATTCCCATTCAAACTCGGGTTGATTTCTGAATTCTCTATATTGTTCCACTGATTTGTGTGCCGGTGTAGTAAAGCTGTGGTCTTTAGATTAGAGTAGAT
Source organism: Tarsius wallacei (assembly GCA_963574415.1). NCBI lineage: Eukaryota > Metazoa > Chordata > Mammalia > Primates > Tarsiidae > Tarsius > Tarsius wallacei. The sequence goes on along the minus strand of CAUYQG010206237.1, from coordinate 12,544 downwards.
TTTTTTAAACTTTTAATATCGAGAAAGGCAAATTCTCCCTCTCCTCAGCCATTCTTTTCTGGCAATATTTCCTTAGTTATTTGTGGTGCACATAAACTTGTCATTATTAATTTAATTCTGTTAATTGAATGGACACTCAATAGATATATATTCTCAACATGGAAATATCTGCCTGCTTTTAACTAGATGATAGATGGAAATATAAGTAAGACAGACAGAGAGGCAGAGATAGATTTGCCTGCAATTATACTATCAAAGAGTAATAAATTCTTTAGAGATATAGGTCAGGAATCCAGGAGAGGGACATCCCTAGAAAAGAAAAGGAAGGGCCATCATCGCTAGTCTTAAAGGACCTAATATGTTAATGCATGCTATATGTCCCCCTACCACCCCGCAATGTCTCCTTTAATCCTCTCGACGGACTGTGAACTAGGCTGGGATTACTAAACAAATATTATAGATGGCAAAATTGAGTCTTATAAGAAGTGTTACGTAACTTGTCCAAAGTTATGCAACTAGTTTGTGGCACAGTTAGAAGTAAAACTTGAGGCCAGGCTTGGTGGCTCAGTCTGTAATCCCAGCATGTTGGGAGGCTGAGGCGAGCGGATTGCCTGAGCCCACGGGTCCAAGACCAGCCTGGGCAACTTGGCAAGACCTTGACTCTACAATAATTCAAAAATTAGCCAGGCATAGCAGCCTGTGCTTGTAGTTCCGGCTACTTGGATGATTGAAGCAGAAGGATAACCTGAACCCAGCAGGCTGACACTGGGATGGCCATGAGCGTGCCACTGCATTTCAGCCTGAGCGATGGAGTGACTCCAACAACAACAACAAAAAAAGGAAAACTTGATTCTGTCACTTCACTCTGATTTCACCTCCTCCATAGGTGAAAGATATTATAATATGTTATATTTGTTCATTTTACATTAAAGACTTACAGGAGAAACCACATTTTAGTGAACAGACTAAAAGGTAGGCAAAAGTATGAATCAAAATCATGATCACTGGATTTGCTGGTATCCACACACAATCAGGCCAAAGTAACATTCTGAGTATTTAAGGTTATCCATTATATGCTTCAGAACTGTGGTTCTCAACAGGGTCTTGGGGCTGGGGTGGGGGAGTGTCAGGTAATTTGATGAAGTCTCTTGAGTGATTGTGACATTCTTTTTCTTCCCTACTTGGTTGGTAACTACTGCTCTATTACAAAGAGAGAAGAGAAGAAAATTTATTCCAAACAAAATGCTTTTCATAATACCTGGCAAAAGACACATACATATTGTATAGTCAATAACAAATGATTTATTAAAAACCAGTTTTAATTTGCTAGTCAGCCATTATAGATATTGCTTGGTACATATTTTAGGTTATCTAACATATTCCACCTTGTGGTCTATTACCTTGAATAATTTTCTTATTCATCATCTCCTAACCCAGTGGTTCTCAAATGTTGACACACATCAGAATCACCTGGAGGACTTGTCAGGACGTGTATTGCTGGGACTCCTTCCCCTTTCCCAAACCCCAGAGTTTCTGATTCAGCATATCTGAGTGGGTAGGTGATTCCTGAGAATCTACTTGTTAGGTTCAAAGTAATGTTGATATTGATGGTCTGAGGACCAAATTTTGTAAACGATACATTCCATAAAGGAAAAATATTTCCTTTAAGATGCATGTGCATATACGTGAGATGCATCTCTGAATTCAGCAAGATCCATATAACACTTTGACTATATTGACTCCATACACAGGAGTCTGTTTTGAATCATGTTACTAGTGTGAATTTTGCAGTATTTTATTGTATTAAAAAGTAGTGATCCGTGTGGACCAAAGTAATCAATAAAAATATTATATTTCCAAACAATGAACCAACAGGCCAATATTTGGGCAACTGGAATTCAAAGGACACGTAAGTTGTTTGAAGAATAATCTGTTAAAGGTCATTGATTCATTCATTCATCTCAGTCTTATTAAGAGCATATCTATGTAAATCCAATAAGGGATATGTCAGTATTGTGTTAGTCCCTTTAACAGATAGTTAACTTCCTAAAGACATATCAGTTATCCCTGTTATATACTCTTCATCCTGCTTTCTGTGTTCCCTTCATGAATTACATTGAGTTCTTTTTCTTTGTATTATTGACTTTTAAAAGCATGTTATGTATTCTAGGCATAAGTCCATTCTCAGATACATGATGTTTAAATACTGTCTCTCATTCTGTGGGCCAACTTTCCACTTTGTTAATTATGTCCTTTGAAGCCCCAAAGTTTTTTATTTGGTGAAGTTCAATTTATCTATTTTTTTCTTTTGTTATTTGCATTTTTTTGTGTCATACTTAAGAAATTATTGTATTAGTCCAAAGTCATGAAAATGCATCCTTATTTTTTGTTCTAATCTAGTTTCATGGTCTTAGTTCTTACGTTTTAGTCTTGAAATCATGCCACGTTAATTCTTTTTTTTTTTTTTTTTTTAGTTGGAGTCTCACTCTGTCGCCCATACTGGAGTGCAGTGGCACGCTCCCGGCCACCGCAGCCTCGACCTGCTGGGCTCCAGTGATCCTTCCGCCTCAGCCTTCCAAGCAGCTGGAACTACACGCGCGCACTACCACGCCCAGTTAATTTTTTATTTATTGTAGAGATGAGGTCTCGCCAAGTTGCCCAGGTGGGTCTTGAACCCGCGGGCTCAGGCAATCCACTCTCCTTAGCCTCCCAAAGCATAGGATTAAAGGCTGAGCCACCGAGCCCAGCTTGCCAAATTAATTCTTGTATATGATGTGAGATACATGGTCCAACTTTATTATTTGCTTGCAGACATCCAGTTGTCCCAGGAGCATTTGTTAAAAAGATTGTCAGATTTGTGCAGTATCAGATTTGTATCGTAGCCAATGAGGTTTATCCGAGGCATGATTATTGCTAATTGAAAATTTTTCCCAATACCCCGACATGATGACTTGAAATATAGTTGATATTGGCAATTTTTGACAGTCCCTACAGAGACTGAATTCTGTCGGTAAAAAAAAAAAAAAGGCCTACTATTTTCCCTGTTGAATTGTTTTGGCACTCTTGTTGAAAAACAATTGACTATTAATGTGAGAGGTTACCTGGGGACTCTCAATTTTGTTAGTTGACCTATTCCTATCCTTATGTTGATTACTGTAAGCTTGAGACTAGGAAGTGTGAGTCCCACAGCTTTGTTTTTCTTTTTCAAGATTGTTTTAGTTATTTTGGGTCCATCTAATGTCCTCATAAATTTTAGAATCAGCTTATCAATTTTTGCAAAGCCAGCAGGATTTGTATAGGCATTTCATTGAATCTATAGAGCTTTTTGAAGGAAAAGTTTCTTAAATGCAGCATTCCATGTTTTCCCTGAGTGTGGCAAACACACTTGTTTAAGAAATAGTTCCAATTTAATTTTAACTCAAATATAATTCAAATGTCTGTTGCTAAGGGAAAACTAAAAAGATGTTTTTAAAAACTACTTATTTTCCACTGAAAAATTATACATAATACAGTAACAGGGAAAAAAAAGTAAGAAAAATCATAGTAACCTATAATCCTAACATGACAGAAATAGTTATGTTACAGTTTGGTGCAATTTCTTTCCATCTTTCATATTGGTCAGCTTTTGCTGTGGTAACAAAGAGATGACAAATTTCACTGACTTACAAAATAAAAATAGCATTTATTTATTTATTTCTCAATCATGTTATATGTTGGCGGCTGTGGGTCAGTTGTGACTCTGCTCAGCATATATTCCAGAACCTCAGCATATAACCAGCCATCAGAATGGACGTGATGATCTCATGATGAAAAGGAAAAGCAAGAGAACTAGTGGGAAACTAGTGTTGCTTCTTAAGACTTCTCCTTGTGGAGTGTGTGTTCACAAGGATCAAGGCCTCCCCTATCCCTCCGAACCAAACTGGCTTCTTCTTTCCCATTCTTATTATGTGCTGAGACTCAGACGAACAAAATCAGAGGAAAGACAGATACACTACATGTAACTGTATAAATCTGATGGTCTAAGCTTGAATAATCAAAGGATGAATATGAAACAAATTTGATAGTTTCTCCCACTATGACTCATATAAACAGACAGTGATGCTTTCTCTCTAGCCACCCAGGATGTATGATTTCCTGTCACAGAAACACCAAAGAAACCATTGCCTAGCATGTGTGCCATTTAAATATGGCATTTTAGCCGGGCTCGGTGGCTCAGCCTGTAATCCCGCGCCTTGGGAGGCTGAGGTGAGTGGATTGCCTGAGCCCGCGGGTTCGAGACTCACCTGGGCAACTTGGTGATGCCTCATCTCTACAATAAATAAATAAAAAAAATTAGCCGGGTGTGGTAGCGCACGCCTGTAATTCCAGCTACTCGGAAGGCTGAGGCGGAAGGATCGCCGGAGCCCAGCAGGTTGAGGCTGCGGTGACCAGGAGCGGCCACTGCACTCTAGTCTGGGCGACAGAGTGAGACTCCAACCCAAAAATAAAATAAAATAAATAAATAAATAAATAAATATGGCATTTTATTTTACGACATGCTTTTGCTCTAATAACAGACATCTACATTTTATATGCCAGCTCAGAATTTTCTAAGAAAATTAAATAAAGAATATTTTCTTGTTGACACGGAGGAATGAAAAACTGATTATAAATCCTCTTTAAAGGCAAAGAACAAAGAAGAAGATAAGAGTACAAATTGCCGTTGACCAGATGCAGACTTGCCAGGGGCAAGTTGTGGCAAATTAACAACTCTCTAAAGGAAGAATATAATTTGCTTTTAGGCTGAATTAAGTTTGCTGAAAATTAATGGCATTGTTGAGCAGGCCTTTAGTTAAAGAATAAAATATGAAATTGTTGGTTTTAGTTAAAGAAGAAAATAGGGTGTGTGTTAGCTCAGTTAAGCTGAACCTATGTCTTACAGAATCCCCTTCCTTGTATGATCCTGGGTGTGAGTTAGCTAACCCAGGGCTTCACTAAGCTTGGAAGGTAGATGTGAAGCAGCAGTCATTATTCTCAGAAGGTCATCATGGTTGGGTGCGGGGAGAGACTACTGGTCATTACCTGTGTCAGAAACTCAGAGGCAGTCATTGGTAGAACTAAAAGTCATTAAAAAAAAAAAAGACAGCAGTTTTTAATTAATGGCATTTAAAAAATAACATTATAGTCCAAACATTGGGGGTTCTATGTAAGCTAGAAATTACCCCAGAAAAGGCATATAAAATGAATTCCCCAGGTTAGCCAAGCTTCCAGATTGTGCCAGAATTGGATGGGATATCAGAAACAACATGATTTTACCTCTGTGGTTAACAACTTTGCAACCACAGAAACTTATTTTTTTACCCTTTGGTATTTAGTTTTTTAAGTCACACACACTTAAAGTATTATTTTACTGTAGAAAATTTATCCTATCAAAGAGAATTCTCAGTGAAAGGATATGAACAGAAAAGAAGTGTTAAAATTATGAATAAAGCAGTGTTATTCAAAGGAGAAAGTGCTAGCAAGGAACAGCTCGAAATTTTAAATCTCTGCTAATTCGGAAAGGGTGAGTCACAAGACTGTTGAAGTCCAACTTCTAAACTAATTTCTTGAATTAAAATGATCAATAAGGAAATAACAACTACCATATTGCAGATATGTTGCTATGATTTCCAAAACAGTTCTATCTTCAGCTCGGCACTAAAAAAAAACCCCGCAGTATGACGTTGCGATGAAGAAACCTTTCACTGACTCAAGGATTCCTCTGTGACTTCAAGGATAGGAGACTAAGAAGTTATTGAGTTAGAAAAATTACTAATGGCCACATTCAATTCTAAGCATTTTCCTCCTCTACAACAGAGATGCCAAGCAGCCATCAGTGAACTTTCTAAAACACAGTCTGACCTTATGAAAGTTGTGTTTTGTTTTTTAATGATCTCCAATTGCTTTCCTTTGTTCAGGGAAGATTCAGACCCATAGTTTAGTCATAAATCTGTTCTCCCCTCTTCTCCATAAATTCTGATACCTTGAAAGGCCATGGTTTGCCACAAGTTAGGAAGGCTGTACAGCAGATAATTCCCTACTCTAGTTGGGTGGCCTTCATTTTCACAATGAGGAAAGAGAGCTCTATTGTTGACAACAACGGTCGGCCTGGCTCCTGCCCAGGGCATCTATCAGGGCAGGTAAGAGACATGCATCTCCAAAATCTCCTGGGATATGTCCCATCCTAGCACCACTGGCTTCAAAAACTAATTATCGTATATGTTTGGAGTCCATGCATTTTAATAGACACAGATTCTATCCAATACACAAATGGTCTGAGGTATCAGGTTTTACATTCTAGTAAACTGAGTGTGACTTATTAACAGAAAGTTTTAATTCCCAAGAGAACTAAGCCACAGGTTTGGAAATAAGCCATCTTTAGAAGAGCAAGAGCATCCACGTAGAAAACAAGTGTTTGCTGTTCCTACCAAAGATACTAATCTTTTTTCTGGTTCTCCTTGGAGACTGTTCCTCGTCCACATTCAGTTCATATAATTAAGAGAGAGTTTAGCCTTCTCCACTACCCAGTTTTAGAGACGGGCATAGACCCACGCCTAGGCAATCAATCGTGGTAAAAAAACAAACTGGGGTTGATTCAGTAATAGCCACTTGGTTCAGGGCTGCAAGAGTGAGTTCTGAGATGTTTATTAGAACTAGTAGAAAAAAAAAATTTAGGCTTCAGTTACTGTGAGAGAATGTGAATCCAACAGAAGTTGCCAAGCTTTTTTCTATAAGGGGCCAGATAGTGAATATTTTCAGCTTTGCGGCCCATAAAAATCTCTGTCAGAACTACTCAACTCAGCTGTTGTAATGAGAAAACAGCCGTAGACAACGTGTAAACACATGAGTGTGGCCATGTTCCAATAAAACTTTATTTATGGATACTGAAATATGAATTCCATTTAATTTTCATTTATGTCAAAATTTTATCTTTAAAAAATGTTTTTAACCATTCAAAACTGTAAAAGCTGCCTGGGTACAGTGGCTGACACCTGTAATCCCAGCATTTTGGAAAGCTGAAGTGAGAGGATCACTTGTGGCCAGTAGTTCAAGACCAGCCTGAGTAAGAAAGCCAGACCCCCTCATCTCTATAAAAAAATACAAAACAAATTAACTGGGTACGGTAGGACACTTCTGCAGTCCTGGCTACTCAGGAGGCTAAGGTAGGAGGATCACTTGAACCTAGGAGTTTGAGCCTGTGGTGAGCCAGGATTATGCCATTGTACTCCAGTCTGGATAACAGAGTAAAACCTTGTCTAAAAAAACAAACAAAAAAATGAAAAACCTAAAAATGTAAAAGTAATTCTATAGAAGCCTGGATTTGGCCAGAGGGTCATAATTTGCTGAAGAAATGTTTAAAGAAAAAGGAGCAAAAAATACAAAGCTTCTGATCTCAAGGGACTTACATTCTAGTGGAGTAGATCACCAGTAAACAATTAAAAAGGGATATATTTGAAGGTAGAGTCAGTAAGATTTGCTAATAAAATAGATGTGGAGAATCAGAGCACAAGAGAAAGGGAGAGAAGGAGAAAGAAACAGACAGACAGACAGAAGAGATGGGAGTGTCAAGCAAAAATCCAAGATTTTTTGCTCTGAGCAACCAGGCTCAGAGAAATATTAATTTTTAAGATGAGAACATAGGCAAGGATGAGCTTTGGGTGAAATTTATAGTTCTTTTTGGGCATGTTATGCTTGTGATGTCTGTTCAATTTCCAAGCAAAATGCTGAATAAAGAAGTACATGGATGAGTCTGGAACATAGGAAGAGGAAGGGGTTGGATTCCTCAGCATGTAAATCATATTTAAAGTTGGACAGGCCTGGTTAATGTCACTTAAAGAGTAAGTGGAACCAGCAAAGAAGAGTAACAAAAAGTAGCTAATAAAGTAGGAAAAAACAAGAGTGAAGAAGGCCTAAGGCCAAGGAACAAGGTGTTTCAGAAAGGAAGATGTGAGCATTGTGTCAAATGTTGTTGCAGCATTGTGTCAGGAAACTGACCGCTAGATTTGGCAAGATGGAATTCCTCATCAACTTAACCAGTGTGTTTTGCAGTGGATCAGAGAGCACCAGAGAGAATGGTTGTAAGGAATTGGAGAAATAATAGAGATGAGTCTTTTGAGGAATTTTGCTTAAAGGCCTGGGGCAGCAGCTGAAGAGGGGACATGGAAGTAAGGATTTTTAAAAATCTATTTAGTTTTTAAGATGGGAGATATTAGAATCAGGAGAACAAACCAAACAAAAAAATGGCTAAGGCAGAAGCACACTTACTGAGTGAGAGGGTCAGGAATCCAGGGAAAGTCTATGAGAAAAAATGCAAGTAAGTGGGTAGATTTAGTAGTTTCAGGACAAAGTTCACTTGTGATAGCATCTATGTTTTCAGGGAAGAGTTGAAAATAAATAGATTGGGGTTGAGGTTAACGATTGAGAAAGGTGTAAAATGATTGTCTTAGTGATGGGGCGGGTTGGGGGGGATTCAACTGGAGAAACGTGGAGAGACTCTCTAGCAGACTGAGGCCCACTTGAGATGACAGTGTGGTTGTAACCTTTTCCTCAGTCATGTTCAGCTGCCTAGAAGTAGGTGGAGAATAGGCAGAAAAGAGGACTTAACTAGTGCTGGATGTTTTCTAGGTGATTGAGGGTCCAGGAAATTGAGGGTGTGTGCTCTGGAGAGATCATCACAATAGCTTGTGAACTCCATGTTAGTGAAGTGTGACTATTAGGAGGAGGATGAATGGTGAAAAGTGTTAAAGTCAAGTGTGAAGATCTGTGTGGGGTTAACAGCTTAGTGGATTCAAAGAATGAACTGTGAAGACAAGAAGTGGCAGTCAAAGAGCAGGAAGTTCTACACAGGTACTACGGAACTGGTGCAGATACTGTAATGGCAAAATCAAGAAGAGTGTGATTGCGTAGCAAGTGATACAGGCAAGGATGGGTAGAGAAGATAATTGAAGGAGAGAAGGTCAAGTAACTGAGGGACTCAGTGATGAATGGGCCAGCCAAAAACCATCATTATTTGCTGAAGCCACCAAGAATTAGATAATAGCTGTGGGGGGTTGGGGGGGGGTCTTGCTGAAATGTCTTATAGCTGAGAGGGAATAACCAGGAGAAAAACAGGTTAACTTTAGGTGGTATAACCTGAGGATATGTAAATAAATATTTTTTCTTTTCAGAAGAATAGGAACAATGGTCTGGAAATTATTTTGAGGAGCAAGGAGTGCCTGAATCCTTGGCCTTCTCTCACTTAATGTTTGCTTCTGCCTCATCCATTGTTTTTTCTTGTCTTCTGAATCTAATAAACAGACTCCCCCAAAGAAAAACCCCACCTTCCTTTTCTCTAGAACCTGTGGTATGTGGGAGAATTGAACAGATCCAGACGAGAAGGCTGCAAGATCCTTCAGGGAAAGGCAGGCCTCAGTCACTGAAGGAAAGTGAAGGAAAGGATGTTCAGAGGAGCTAAAACTAGTGACCAAGAGGCCTCAGTTGCTCCCAGACAATTCCAATTATTTATAAAACAGTTAAAGATGAACATGCATGGCCTGGAAGACACTGACATTTTTATAAAGCAGATTTTTTTAAAGTGTCTCTCTCAAATATCTCCTGACCAAATAAAAAACTGTTATAGAGAAAACAATAAAATAGCATCCTTTATCACCAAACATCATTTTGGCCATCTTGAGCAATCATCTTCTGCCTGAGTTTCTGCATGTGCTTGACACTGAAGTAACAACATCTGCCCTCTCATCCACCTATTCCATGTAGATATTGGGAGGAAGATTGGGTAGGTTGATAATGTCCCTTGAATTCTTTGGAAACCCAAAGAGAGGACTATGGGCATCCTGAAGAGTGGAAACTCAAAATACATGCCAGGTACAGCTTCTATTATTTTCCAGGGCTCTTCAGCTGCTATAACTTTTTTCCAGCTGGCAGACTCCCAGTACCCTGACTCTTTTCTGCTCCACCTCTTGGATTGATCCTTTTCTTATGATTCCCCAGGACCCGATTAACTCCCCAAGTTCACTTTTTATGGAGAGTGCTGGAATGTTCCATAATTAGTTTTCTCAAATAAAACCAAAGCATATAAACACGTAGTGAAAATAGGAGAGGAAGGGTTTGGGTAGCCAGTTTTCCAGGGGTTCTTTCCCCTCATTGAGTCCTCTGAGTTTTCTGAGGACTCCTCCCCTTGCCCTATGTCCTCAAAACATTAGGAAATTTTTCAGAAGTCTAACAACACTTCCAAATGCTCTAATAAGAGCCACTGCTGCAGTGGGCTCCCTGCTATGGTCCTTCTAGTGTGTCCATCTGAAATTCAGTGATAAAAGAAATAATTAAGAGACAGACTAGTCGGCTTCACTGGTAAGAAATGGCATCAATATATCTGAAACTTAGTGTAGGCAGAACCCATAAAAATGCAATGCGAGCCTCCAATCTTCCTCACCAGGATGGCACAGGGATTAATCAAATCAAACCAGGAAAAGTGCTTCAACCACTCTAGAGGAAGAAATCAGCCATTCTTGGAGTAAAACATATTTTTCTTCTATTCATCTACTTAAAAAATATAAATGGCCTACACCAACCTTCAGGAAAATGATTTACCACACTACTAATACTAATCCTTTACATTTATATAGTGCTTTACACTCTCAAGAAGCTTTCACATATATTATCTCCTATGATATTAGATCCTGGGACTAAAAATATGGTTCCAAAAATGAAACAACTTTTTTTTTCCCAACTGGCTCATACTTGGATATACTCATTTCCCTCCTAATGTCATGAACTTGAATCATAAGATCCTTTACCTGTGGACATCAAACTTACACTATTAACTCATAAAGAAAATTCATAACTCTTGTTTACTTAGCAAGAAAATAATGTGGCCAAGTGGGAAATAAAGGTGAATTAAAAAAAAAAAAAAAAAGGAGGGGGGAGTTAAAGAATGTGATTTGTCCTTTGTTAACGTTTTCAGCTAAACAGAGTTTAAGGCAACTCAGTGTCTGTTTTGTGTAAAATTCTCACTACCTTTAAAAACTTAATAGCATGACTGTATGCACAATTTCTCCGTATTCTGGCTAACTGCCACAGGACTGAAATCTTTTGTCTCTTCTAAAACACTGTAAACATCATTAAAATGCCAAAACCTATAAAGTACTTTTATGAAGTAATTTGCAAATTTTATGGACTTAACAAGGCCACAGCAAATTTTGTCCTGAATTACCAGCTACTGCATTCCCATTCACTTCATTCATTCATTTGCTCTTTCAGTTATCCATTTGTTGCTTAACCTATGTGGAGCTCTATGTGGGAAGGTTCACATGCTTAAATCCTAAACCTGTGTGGATATTAGATCAGGAAATAACAAGAAGTAGATTTAGAAAGTAATAAGGAAAGAAAGAACACATAAATGTCAGTACCTCTACTTTTTAAATGTAAAAATGCTAAGGAAGAAAAAAATGCAGCAAGGTGGTGATAAAAGAGCATAAGTGATTCAAAAATATGTGTTTGTAGATGCATCTCTTGGAGAGTCCCTAGAGCTGAAAAGTGAGGAAGTATGTTGTTACTGCCAAAAGATAGTTGCTAAATGATAGTAATTATAATAACAGTAATAGAAACCATGGACTTATCGCATAAGTAGAGGTATAAAATGGTTCAAACTTAATGTAACAAATGTTTCTTACCTCATTAAAAGATTCGTATAGTCTGGCTTAATGTTATAGTAACAGAAAATCTTTTCTAAGGAAATAATCAGAATTTTGAACAATGACTTATTATAAATATGTTTATCACAGTGTCAGCAATAAAGCAAAATTAATTCATTTAAAATATTCAACTTCCAGCAAAATGGAGATGGGGCAGGTTGGACTGTCAGACCCTCCATGAAAGCAAGTGTCCATAAAGACTCTCACTTTCCCCTGGTGGTTGCTGCTCTCACCGCTGCCAGTCTGCTCTTCAGCCAGCAGCGCAGGCCTGCAGGCTGGCAGACAGTGGCTCCATGCACTGCTCTGACGCCGCTGCCAGCCCCTCCGCACCAGGGTGACCCTTGGCTCCCTGCCCCATGGAGCTCCTCCTGCACTGCACTGCTGACGCAGCCACTGCCACTGCCACCACCACCACCCCTGGCTTGAGCAGCCCTCAACTCCCATCCTGTGGAGCTTGGGGCTCCCCCACCTGCTGCACCACCCTGCCCAACCCTGCCTGAGCCAGCCAGTGCAACGCCGACCTGCAGCACCCAGCTGTCTTGCACTGCACCCCCTCCAGGTCAGCTCCTGGCCTCAGCAAAACCAGAGATCAGCTGGAGCCCCGAGACCAGGCAGAGACCTGCATTGGCCCGCCCAGCTCTGCCCAGCTCTGCCTAATCTCTAACTTGGGATTTAAGGTAATAGTATTAAAATGGGGGAGACAGAAGTCCCGCCCCCATGCTAGATCGAATACAGGTCAGATCTGAGTGGCAGACTTGACAGGCAGCAAGCCAACTGACCCAGATCTGATCCACCCTCCATAGCAGGTCTGGGGTAACTGAACCTAGCTCTGG
>CAUYQG010206236.1:0-13951 GCA_963574415.1 Tarsius wallacei | reverse complement strand
CACCGCAGCCTCGACCTGCTGGGCTCCGGCGATCCTTCCGCCTCAGCCTTCCAAGTAGCCGGAATTACAGGCACGCGCTACCGCGCCTGGCTAATTTTTTGATTTATTGTAGAGATGAGGTCTCGCCAAGTTGCCCAGGCGGGTCTCGAACCCTCGAGTTCAGGCAATCCACTCACCTCAGCCTCCCAAGGCACAGGATTACAGGCTGAGCCACCGAGCCCCCGGCTGTTTTTCTTTCTTAAGTTCCTCTAAGTTCTGTTTTAGATGAGAGGAGATTCCAAGGAAACTAGAAGACTAACTTTGACAACCCCTGTCTGAATGACATTCGCACCCTGGGATCAGCCTGCAGAGGCACAGTCTTTATCCACTGCATGATTTTATACTCAACATGGTCCCCCAAATCTGAATTTAATAGAAAATGTGATTCAAAAATGGGTGGGGTGGGGATAGGGAAAGGTCTATACATGTATCATTAGCTCAGCCTAAATCCATAGCCACCTTCTTTGCAAGAGGAATTCTAAATGATAGAAAAGAAACAACAGCACTTAATTTTTCGTATATCCCTCCCATGAAAAAGAGATTAAAATAGCATTTGTGTGCATGCGTGCATGTGTGCGTGTTTGGGTGAGGCTGCATGCACAGAGACCCTCCTTCAGAGAATCAGAACTTGCTTCCTTCTCAAACTGCATCCCAGGGGAGAACCACACAGTACTTGCCTGGATCGTCTTTCCTGAAGGCCGCTGAAACCCGCAAAGGACTGGCTTCTAATGATCCCATTGGGCCCTCCTGGTGAAAAGGACTGGGATCCTACCAGCATGATTTCTGGGAGTCTGGTTGGTAGTCCTAAAAGACAATGGAAAGATTGCAGCAATCTATAGGCAGGTTCAGACAGAAAGACACACTAAGCTTGTCAACAATGATAAAAGCTGACACAAAGTGAAGTGAGTCATGGGACTACTAGGTGCTGATGAGATTCTTCACTATGGAATGTTCTTCTTAAGCCAAAGGGTTCAATTCTTAGGTAAATAAAAAAGATACCTACCTACCTAGACAAGATAAAAAATTACACAGAATGATGAGCCACATGAAGTTTCCTTCAGAAATTTTTCTTTTAACAAGGTTCAACCATACCTTCAAAAACACGAAAGCTTTTGCAATGCTTACCTCCATCCAACAACAACAATAAAAACAGAAATAGGCCAAGTCAAAGGTTCAGGTTAGTCCTGCATCAAATTCAAAACAGTCAAGTCTTAAAGTGCAATTCTACACTTAGAAGTCATAAGACTGAAATACTAGGTTTCTCTAGAGATAAACTTGTTCTCTCTTTGTATCCTTAAGTATATTTTGAAAACTAAGATTGTGCCACTACAGTGACAGTGCAAAGTAAGAAGGGTAAAGGGAGTGTTCACAAAAGAATTGATAATCTAGATTAGATAAGAATGCACGCAAGAGAGAGAAGGGTAAGAGGAAAATACAGCAAAAGTCACACAATCTGTATTTCAGTTGCTTGCTTGGCTTTTGTGAAGACTCACCTCAACAGACCAAGATGCATTGTCAAAACACAACTTCAGCTGGACAGTGCCCAAGGCTAGTTCTCCCAAAGGATTACCCTAGAGCTGTCAGGCAATTCTATTCCCTTTAGATCAGGAAGGGTCAAAGCATATACCATTGCCTTAGCAGGTGACTTCAGTTCAGAGAGGAGGATAGACTAGCAGGAAAAAGGGGAAACAGCTACCTACTTCCAAAGACAGCAGACACCAAATTGGTGTGTTGGAAGAGCATTAACGATTGCCCTTTAAAGACCCAAAAAGAAAGAAAGAAAACACTAAAAAACGAACAGCAGCAGAAAGCTCTTGTAGTGCATTCAGATGTAGTGAATAAACCAATTTCACTAGGTCCTACTCAAAGCTACATGAAGCAGTTTAGCAAGGAGGGCAGTTTTAATGAGTTACTTCCCCAGAAAGAGAAGGGCAAACAGCCCCCTCCCCCACTCTGCAGCAGAGAGCAGCTCTGGGGTTTGTGTGCATTCTTGAAGGTTACAAGGTACTAACTCACTTGGCTTATAGGTCTGGCAATAGGCAATAAACAGGCTTGCTCTTTTATCTGGATGGTAAGCAAATCCCAAAGCAGCTGAGGAAGGGAAGTTTAAGTTTTGTGGCATTCTCTAGAATTTAAAAAGTAGTAAAGAAGTATGAAGGAGCAGTAAAAGTAATATGTAGTGCACAAATGGGTAGACAAAATGCAGGTGCAGATAAGGCTCTCTGGTTACTTCTCCCCGCCCACAAGGCTCAAAAATAACTCTAATTCCTTTAAATCCTTAATGAGGCTCTCCTACATGCTCCCTACTGGTTACTAAGGGGTCTTTCTACATTTCCTTGAGGAGACCTTCCTTAGGCTCATAAAGCATGCCTGTGCTATCACTGAACCACGTACAAACTTCTAACGAATAATCAGGAAAGCACTCTAGTTTATGTTCTGCCTGTACTCAGTAAGTAATTTGATAACCAAATATCCACCGTAAAGTCTCAATTTGGCAAATTTTATTAGTATTGCATCTCATTTTGTAAGTTATTATTCAATAGGTCTATTGTATAATAGACATCTTTGATCAAAGGAAAAGACTTAGAGTATTTGAAATATTTATTAATAACTGTATCATTGTCTTATACCTCCCAGAAATTAGATTTTTCTAAACCCCTAATTTTTTTTACCTCTTATTTAGTAGATCACTAGTTTAAACTACTGATGCCTGGCTCCCATTCCCAGGCATTCGGTTTAATTTATATGGCGCATCAGCTGGATATAGGGATTTTTAAAAGATCACTAGATGATTCTGATGTTCAGCAAAGCCTGGGAGCCCTTGCCTTAGAAGAAGCTTTGATTGAACAATCAGTTGCACTAATGATATGGAAAAAAGAGAGAGAGAAGGAAGAAAAAAAATGTCGAATGGTAGAAAAATGTAAACTTCTCTTAAAATTATCTGACAATTTATCAAATCCAACTCTCTCATTAAATGAATTAGAGAGTAAAACACATGTAGCAGACTGTGAAATAACTTTCCTTCTTCCTCTTTTTCTGTAATAGGTAAACATATTTCTCTGGAACAAAACAAATGTTTGTCCAGGATTCTAAGATTGTAAAATGCTTTGAGAGAGGTAAACATTTTCAGATTGTTCATTAAATGTACATGTGAAATAGATGACCACTAGGAATGTGACTGGGGTGAGTAGTTTTATTCTGCTTTTGCCTTTGTGGTCTTACAAATGATCATTATCTATCAGGAAAGAATTTGGCCAAGAGCTGACTTAGGCTGAGATCTCTGTCCTGCCATCAGTTTCCCCTAAGGCTTACACACACATGGCCTAAGAAGAGTCATAAAACAAGCGAGTTCACGTAAAGTCAGACTCTTGGAGAAATTAAAAGAGTAGGTTAGGCAGGACAGAGTAGGCGCTATTAGGGACAAAGGCATACAAAATATCCCCCTCCACCATACCCTCTAAGTCGAACCTATGGGTGATTTTCCAGCTTCACCAGCCCTTCCCCAGTTGCAAATTACCTTTCACCTCTCTGTTATCATGTTTTTGACCACCCGACTCCTACACCTCTTAGTGTCTTGTGTCTTCAGGTCGCTTCCTGGCTTCCCAGGAAGTCCCAAGGACCTGCCCTCTTCCCAGCTTCCAGCAAAACTAATCCTAAAATTTTCATGTTTTAAGCCCCTGCCAGAGTAATTTCCATTTTAATAGCAGGTGCTCCACTGGACCCAAAGTCTTAACTTTGCAATATCACTGCTGGTAGGGGTTTAAAGTGGTGTTAAAATTTTGACGGATAATTTGACAGTACCTATTTAAAATACAAAACATCCTTATTCTTTAACAGCCTTTGATATCTTCTCTAGAGAAATACAAAGAGGCATATATAGGGATGTTCATTACAGGAAATGTTAATAATGGTGGGAAAATGGAAATTGATATAAATGTCAGTTATTACATGAATGGTTAATACATTCCAGCATAGCTATGGAATGGAATTCTGTGTCGCAGTTAAAGACAATATGCCAACATAGAAAGATCCCAGGACAAATTGCAGAACAAAACAGAGTATGACACCAGGAATGTTAAAAAAAAAAAACCTATATAAAACTATGTATATGAATATACCTCATGGAATACTATACAATCATAAAAAAAAAAGAATGGATTCATGTCCTTTGCAGCAACATGGATACAGTTGGAAGTCATTAGTGAATTAACACAGAAACAGAAAACCAAATACTGCACATTCTCACTTATAACTAGGAGCGAAATAAACACTGGGTACATTGGAGTATAAAGACGGAACAACAGACACTAGGGACTTCAAAAAAGGGGAGAAAACAAGGAAGGCAAGGGTTGAAAAATTACCCATTGAGTACCATGCTCACTATTTGGGTGATAGGCTCAAACCTCACCATCACGCAATATACTCATGCAACAAACCTACACAAGTACCCCTTGAATCTAAAATTTAAAAATATATCCAGGCATGGTGGCGTATGCCTGTAGTTCCAGCTACTTGGAAGGCTGAGGTGGAAGGATTGCCTGAGCTCAGCAGGTCGAGGCTGCAGTGGCCAGGAGTGTACCACTGCCCTCCAGCCTCGATGACAGAATGAGACGCCAGCTCAAAATAAAATAAAATAATAAAATAAAATAAAATAAGATACAATAAAGCTTTGATAATTAAAATAAAATAAAACTGTGTACATGAATAGAAAGTTCTGAAAGTATACATAAATAGTCTATGGAGAGGTAGGACTGAGTGGTGGTCAGTAACATAACTTTTTCTGCATTGTATTAATTTTTTAGAGAAAATATATTTGTGTCTTATTCATAAAATGCAGGATTCTTTTTTGAAACTTTAGACATTTGAAGTTGCCTAGAATTGGGAGTGGAGGGAAGAGAGAGTTCATATACAAGACCATAAAAGATACCTCTATTGGGTAGCACCTATATTTATATATTTGTTTATATTATGTCTTGCATAGAAGAAATGAAATTTTCAATAAGTAATGTATTAGGTTTCATAAATATAATCAAAACAATCCAGATTCGCTGATGAAGTCCCTATTATGAGTTCTGAGCTATGTAACAACTTCATTATTTTCATTTGCAAAACATTATTGATGGGACTGTACTCCTGGTAGTATGCACTATACCTGATACATATTCTAAGGTTCACCAAATGACATATTTAATAAGCAAGAAATTCCACATAAAATAGCAAACTTATATTTGGATGCTGTTGCTTGGAACTGCTGGGGCTTTGAAAAATATTTCTATTCTATAAATTATTGACTTCTCACCTGATCTTTCTGAAAATTCCAGCAGAGCTAATATTTGTTTTGTGTGTTAAATCCCAGAAAGGTTTCAAATCTTAGGCAAATACTGAATCTGCCATGATTTCTCCTCACTTTGTTGCAGGAGGCCCTGGCTGTCATACTAGGTGTCCACACCTGCCCTGCCATTCATATAATCAAATGGGAACAATGGGATCTCTCTGGAAGGAATCCCAAACATCTTGACTAAGAGTTGAACAAACCCTACCATTCTGAGCTGAGCTTCTTGGCACAGAACCCTGAAAGCTACAACTGTTTCTCTTTCTGATTTCTTCATACAATGAAAACTGCTGCCTTCTCCCTGGCTGTGCAGCACTAAGTTCCAGTTAAATACATACCTGGGTCCTTTGAAATGACGAGTATAAGATTTCATATGCTCTGTTATGCGTACTGTGATACAGGTACACTGGGCCTTGGTGGATGCTATGAGCCTCGGCCACTGAACACCTTTGTGTCTGTTTAAATTAGGAGGTAGCTCGTCAAATCAGCAGGCAGTTTTTGGACAGGAGCACTGAGAGGGAAGGGGAGCTGAAGTGGATAAAAATAAATCAAGGGATCAAAAGATCCCCCTCACCCCACCAGGTCTCAGGCTCTGATTGGACCAGAAATAAAAGCTAGAATATGATTGCAATCCAGGGGAGGAAACTGGCAGCTCCCTGGAAAACTTAGAGATAACCTGACTCTTAAGAATAAATGATAGAAATCAACCTTGGAGGGCCACTTGGAGAATGAACAATGAAGGATATCTGTCACATAGCAGGCCTACCTGGCAGGCACTAAAATGCTGCTCGTGGTACTAAAAGTGGCAGAAGTAGTAAAATTGCTGGGACAATGTTTGGAAAGTCCAGTCCAGGTGACAGCTCTCCTTCTCATTGTATTTTTTTTTTTGAGTTGGAGTCTCACTCTGTTGCCCAGACTGGAGTGCAGTGGCCGCTCCCGGCCACTGCAGCCTCGACCCGCTGGACTCCGGCGATCCTTCCGCCTCAGCCTTCCGAGTAGCCGGAATTACAGGCACGCACTACCATGCCCGGCTGATTTTTTGATTTATTGTAGAGATGAGGTCTTGCCAAGTTGCCCAGGCGGGTCTCAAACCTGCGGGCTCAGGCAATCCACTCACCCCAGCCTCCCAAAGTGTGGGATTACAGGCTGAGCCACCGAGCCCGGCTCATTGTATTTTTATAAACTGCCATTCTGGCTTATACTTTCTTGTGAGTTTGGTTAGCCTGAATTAGCTAGCCTCTTTTCTCAAATTTCAACAATTCCCCTTGGAGACCGTAAGGCTAGCTATACTAGGGTAAGGATCCCAGTAGCCCAGCAACTGGCCTACCTCCTTTCAACACCTGCCAGGTATGAATCTCCAAAGTAACTAGTTCAGAGTAAAGGTGCTGGAGGTATTGATTAACCCTTGAAGCAACGGGGCAAACTGACTAGTCAGCTAGAAAGAATGCTAATATTGACTGTTAGAGTTAAGCATACTGAGACCCATTAAAAGAAATAGAAGTAGGATTCATTAGATTATTTTTAGTTTTTACAAGCATAAAGAATTCTCCTGTATTAGGAAAATACAGAAAAGCAGAAAGAAGTTGGGGCTGGGGAAGGGGGTGGAAAGAAGAATCATACTATTTAAGTCACTCAAAGACAAACACCAGGAGAATTTTGCTGTTTCATTTTCTGCAACTCTTCCCTTTCCACAGAAAGCATAATAATTGGAGCATACTGCATGCTAAATTTTGTATCCTGCTTTTTCTACCAGATTCTTTTTTTAGAGCTATGCCAAGGGGTTTACAAATTAGCTTTTTTCTTAAATCTTCTTTAAAAGGATACTCAGGTCTACCCCCTATTCCATTTGCTCCTTTGGATAATAAAAGGAAAACCAACCAGTTTACATTACATAAATGCTTTTTACTTTTGACTTTTAGATCTGGCAGGTTTGACCAAAGGCAAAGGAAACCCCTGCAAGGATGAGACCAGACCAGGGCTTTTCTATGGAAAATAAGAGAACGTGAGCATTCGTACATGCTTGAGTTGTAGGACATCAACCATGAAAATTTAAAACTGAGAATGTACTAGTTGGATGTTACTGCTTTAACCCAATGGTGTTTTTCTTCTTTTACTTAACCAAATCCTCTATTTAATTCAGAACACACATAGGTAATTCTAAAAGATCCGTACTAATGATAGGTTACATATGAGACATCTGTGATTTCTGAATGACATCAGTAAGGACATCTCAGTTCGCACCAAGGCATTTCTCATGAAGGCCAAATGCCAGCTAGAAACCAATAGGTATCATGGTTACAAAGCTATGTCATCTCTATAAGCTAGACTGAGACAAACTCTCCAAGACAAGTGACCCACAGATCAGCTGGTATGTCACTGGGGTAACATACTGGCAAAAGCAAAAAATTCTACAGTCAATTCAAGAGTCTACCTGAGGCAAAAGAAGCTGAGAGAACTTTCAGGGGTTGGTGGAAGTGTTCCAAAACCAAGTCATAGTGATGGTTGCAGAAGTGTATGGATGTACTAAAACTCCAACTGTACAGTTAAGATGAGTAAATCTTATGGTATAGGAATTTTACATCAATGAAGCTGTTAAAAAATCACTATCAATTTCTAGAAAAAGTCATCATTCCTTCTGAAAGAGAAAGTATTAAGAAATTGGGACCTTGAAAGGAAAAACTGAATCAATAAGTGACAAAAGGCTGGGCACAGTGACTCATGCTTGTAATCCCAGTACTTTGGGAGGCTGAGGTGGGCAAATTGCTTGAGTCCAGGAGTTTGAGACCAGCCTAGACAACATAGCAAAACCTCATCTCTACAAAAAAATAAAAAAATTAACTGGGCGTGGTGACACGTGCCTGTAGTCCCATCTACTCGGGGTGCTGACATGGAAGGATCACCTGAGCCCAGGAAGTCGAGGCTGCCATGAGCCAGGATTGTTGTGATCATCCCACTGCACCCCAGCCTAGGTGACAGAGACCCCTGACTCAAAAAAAAACAACAAAAAAACAACAACAACAAAACAAAACAAAACAAAAAACAGAGAAGAAAGGAACAGAAAGGGACCAGCTGACGACTGCTTCCTTGAATGGATCCCTTCCTTTCTCCCAGAGATGCCCATAAGATGCAGCACCTGACCCTACTGCACTTTCTGAGTCATTTCTTCATGCCCATTTTGGATTCTTCTTTCTCTTTTTCTAATGATGCCATCCTGTTTATGCTCCCCCACATCTTAATCAAGAGCAGAAGTATAATTCAGTTGTCTGAAAGAGGCATGTGAACCAGATGTAAATAACCTGCTATGCTAAATGATTATTTAAGATGGATCCCAAAAATAGGTGTCTGCTTATTATATGGTTACAAGGTACCTATTATGGAGCAGTTGACTAATCTTTACCAAAAAAAGTAGATATATTTAAGTCATTGGCTATTTTTTAAAATGTATGGCTGTTTTAAGATAAATCAAAGCAATGCTAATATTTGCTTCTCAGTTGTCAACATTGTTTGCTAACCGAATGACAAATACATGCATGAGACATTACACTGCTTGAGACAAGTGATGTGAATGGATGAAAAAAAATTTATAGAGCAACTCAGCACAACCTCACTCCTTAGCAAGGGGATAGAAGTACCAAAGTCAGGTGGTGTAACTAGCCTCTTGGGCAAGTACTAAACTCAGTGAACATCAGATTCTGTATCTGTAGGATAAAGTAGTAATTCCTCCCCATTTTAACAGGCAAGCATTGTGAAGTTCAACTGTGAGTTCAGTCTTACAATCACAAGGCTACTTGTACATCTTCTAAACTGACTTTCTGGCTGGGCGTGGTGGCTCATGCCTGTAATCCCAGTATTTTGGGAGGCTGAGGCAGGAGATTTGCTTGATCCCAGGAGTTCAAAACCAGCCTAGGCAACATAGTGACACCTCATCTCTACAAAAATCAAAAAATTAGCCAGTTATTTGGGAGGCTGAGGCGGAAGGATTGCCTGAGTCCAGGTGGTGGGCCACTGCACTGGGTTACAGAGTGAAGAGTGAGACTTTAACTCAAAAACAAAACAAAACAAAAAACTGACTTCCCATCATCTCTGTAGATGGTTGGACTTTTGCTTAGAAACACACAGGAAAGGAGGAAGTGCTAGATAAAAGGTAAAGTGCCTGAGAAACACAAAGATTGCTATAAGGAAGACTTAGTTTCAACTAACTAATTTTCAGTCTCCAAAAACTGATGATTTTCTTCCCGTATTTTCTAAGACTCCCATTAATCAACACGTAATTTTTTTAAATGTAAGAAATAGCATAGTGAAATTTTAAATGGTACCTGTTTTTCAATACTCCAAGGAAAGCAGCAGCAGGAATGATAAGAAAGTGAAATTCAGAGTCAGACAAATCTGGGCTCAGTTTGGGTTCCACAGTTTCCAGCTGTTTGAATTTATGCACAATATTTAGCTTCTCAGAATCCCAGTTTTCTTGTTCGTATAAAAGGACTAACATTTCAGAGGATTTTTGTGAGGTGCAAATGAGATAATATACACAAGGTCTGGTATGTAGTAGGTACTTAATAAGACTAGCTGTTAATAATAACTTAAAATAATAATAAGTTTTTTCAAAAGAGAGGGTGATAAATGAAACAGGAACAGCTAGGAAGCTTAGTTGAAAGCCAGGGAAGCTAGAAACTAGAAACTTTTTGAAGCTAGCAATTTTTAGATAATTTAAAAACATTGGCTGATAAAGACTATGAACATGGATAATTTGGAGGTCCAAGTCAAAAATCAGTTTAAAAAAAATTTTTTATCTTGAAATTATTAGAAGCTTACAGAAAAGTTAAAAGTACAAAAACTTTCATCTGCCCTTCTCCCAGATTCATCATTTGTAGACATTTGCCACATTTTACTTTGTCATTATCCCTTCCATGTATACACAAATATGTTTCTTCCTGAATCCTATAAGAGCAGCTTGCATATACATATTATATACGCTTCCTCCCTCCACTGAGTAATTTTCAGATATGATGCAAATTTACTTTTAAATATTTTGGTGTGTATTTTCTAAGAACATGGACATTCACTGACATGACCATAGTAATCAATATCAGAAAATTTACCATCACTACAATACTATTATCTAATGTACAGACTTTATTCAAATTTCACCAAATTGTCCCAGTAATGTTCCATATATTGTCCCTCTTCCCATGACTCAAGGAGCTAACCCAAAATCAAACACAGTCTGTTTTGTCATGTATCTTCAGTCTCCTTTAATCTGGGACAGTTCTTTGGCCATTCTTTGTCTTTAACATTTTATTTTATTTTGTCTTTTATTTATTTATTTATTTATTTATTTTTGAGTCAAGGTCTCACTCTGTTGTCCAGGCTGGAGTACAGTGGTACAATTACAGCTCACCACAGCCTTGAACTCCTGGGCTCAAGTGATCCTCCTGGCTCAGCCTCCCAAGAAGCTGGGACTACAAGCACATGCCACCACACTCGACTAATTTTTGGGGTTTTTTGTAGGGCTCATGCAATTCTCCTGCTTTAGCCCCCCAAAGTGCTAGGATTACAGGTGTGAGTCACTCTTCCTGGCTGAAATTGATTTTTTTTTTTTTTTTTTTTTGAGTGGAGTCTTACTGTGTCACTCAGGTTGGAGTGCAGTGGGACACACACGGCCACCACATCCTCCATCTGCTGGGCTCAGGTAATCTTTCTACCTCAGCCTTCCAAATAGCTGGAACCACAGACATGTGCCACCACACCCAGCTAAATTTTAAAAGAAATTTATTGTAGAGATGAGGTCTCACCAAGTTGCTCAGGCTGGTCTCAGCCCCCTGGGCTCAGGCAATTCTCTCACCTCTGCCTCCCAAAATGCTGGGATTACAAGTGTGAGCCACCAAGCCAACACAGACATTTTAATAAAGTTCAGGCCAGTCATTTTATAGAATGGCCCTTAATTTGTAGTTTTCTGATGATAAGATTCAGGCTATGCATTTTTAGCAGTGACACCATATAAGTTGTTCTTCTCAAGGCATTGCATTAGAGGCACAAGGAATCGGTTGGTGCCGTTACTGATGATGTTAACTTTGGTCAATTGGTTAAAGTGTTGTTGGCCAGTTTCTTCTCTGGAAAGTTACTATTTTTGCCTTTGTAATCGATAAGTGGTTGGTAGGAGGTACTTTGAGGCTATGCAAATATCTTGTTTCTTTAACCCCAAAGTTTTAGCATCCATTGATGATTCTTGCCCAAATCAATTATTACTACAGTGGTAGCAAAATGATACTCTCTAACTCCATTATTTATTCTACTGTAAGAAAGAGTTTTCCCTAATCCTTTTATTCATTTACTTGTTTATTTCCTTATTGTCACTATAGGCTCATGGATTCTTATTTTATTCAATGGGTTATAATCCATTACTATCATTTGATGCAAAACCCAACTTTCATTTCTTGAATCATTTTCTGAGCAGCATAGTCAGAGGGATATCACCTAGTGAACTACAAAACTTAATTGCTGGTGGGAATTAACATATTTAGGGACTCATTTGTATTATACTTATTTTTCTGAATGTCTTCTCTTTAAACAAGCCACATCCTTCTTGCGGGTGGGTACCAGCTGTCTTTTGAAACTTCTTTGATGATTAATACAGGGAAAGATAGCAAAAGCATTGCCTCTGAAGCCAGGTTGGACCCAGGTTTCACCCAAGTTACCTGTCCTTCCAAAGCCCCAATTTTTCTTGTCAATAAAATGATAATACCTAAGTCACTGAGGGTGCTTTGAAGAGAAAATGAGATAACAAATGTAAAGGGCTCAGTGTGATGTAATGGTGTTTCCTACTAACTAGGAATTGCAATTTGAAGAGATATCTGATTTTACCAATCAAATGGGATGTGCTAATTATAAACTCATACACATTTTACAGGTGAAGAAATACATAAAGATGAAGAAATCTGGCATTACTGCTCTCCCTTTTCTCTCTCTTTTATTCCCCCTTAAAGCAATGACAGCAGAGTACGTTGAAGCTATTTTAAGGGTCTGGCTGAGTCATTTGAAGAGTAAAGAAGAAATGTTAATAGCATGTCTATTCATTGGGACAGTCAAATGTAGGAACCTCTAGATAATTGACACAATTTCAGCCCTGGGGAAAATGAAAACCCTGTTTTTCTTCTGTTCTGGTGGATTAAATAAATGCAGGAAGTAGCAGCTGGCCTCTAGATAATTAGAAGAAAAATGATTCAGGGCATAAAGCTCACTTAAATCTCATGAGGAGTTGGATCGATTTTGATGACTGTTGTCATAACTCATTTTAAAATGCAAAGTCTAGAACACTTGTAAACCTTCATTTGGTGCACACAACACATCAAACCAGAACCAACTGTTTCCCGATTAGAAGGAAAAAAAGCATTTTGTACTTAAATAGAGGCTGGAGCTGCTTGCAATAATAAGTATATTTACATATTTTTTAAAAACAGCAAAATCCAAGTACATCAAAAAAGGAACATCTCTTGGGAACATATCTTTGGAGGCAGCTTGGCTGATCCTGCTGAGAGAAAAATACACCACCAGGAACCCTCATTTTTTGACCACCAGATTCAAAAACAACATTCCTATATAGAAGAAAATGGCCTCACGTTTGGTTTTATCAAGTCCTTCAGGCATATTTTGCATGGAGTCTGTTTATCCCTGGAGCCTGGCAACTCATTTCTACCTAATAGTGATTGTTGCTTCTTTACTTCAGAAAAGCATCAAGATGACACTGACTTCTCTTTTACTGCTATTTGACTCTACTGAAATGATCATTTTTATAAGCTCACATTTTTTACTGTTCTTGCTAGAACCAAGCTTCATCTTTGGAAATCTTAAACGGAAAAAGCCATTAGGTTCTAGGAAAATGGACCCAACAGTGTGCTGGGAAGTATAATTACACACCATGTGCTTGTTCGCTTGCCCGACATGTGTGACTAATGCTGGTATTTATTAATGGACTTGAGGGTCAGATAGAAAATGGAATTGAGCCTTATAAATAAAGCTATATGCTGTATTTCATCTTAGAGAAACGATAAGGAGTTATCTTCAATAAAAGCTTTTTTAGATATGGCCTACATAATCAAACTAATAGATTTTTTTTCATATGGCCAATTAATTTCTTTCTGTCCAGCCTAACAAATAAACAGAATTGATGGAACAATGACCAACAGTTATGGGATGGCAAAAATAGCTAAAAACACTGACTTAGTTATGATCATGGCCTTTGCTTGAGCCAAGAGGTTACAGCTGAATCCTTGCAACACGAAGGTAAAGCAATGGACTTAAAACTAAGTCAGTCCTGCCGGGTTCGGTGGCTCAGCCTGTAATCCTGCGCTTTGGGAAGCTCTTCTCTCTTCAAACTTTAATTGATTTTATCCATTTTGAAAAACAAACTTTTACTGGGAGTTTTCTCCCTCTCCTATATAATACATGAGGGTATGCAGTGCTGTTCCTAGGAGCTTAAAAAGTGGCCTGGTGATCACCAAGAGTTGCAGAATTGGAACACCTGGACTCCTTTCTCGGCTTTGGCTCCTAGAGCTCCCTAACTTTCTTTTTTTCTACTCTCAA